>JABFQI010000120.1:0-15274 GCA_022816925.1 Trichacis sp. ZL-2020 | reverse complement strand
TCGGGGAGCCTTTCTGCGCGGTCTATATTTTTTAGTTTCTCAGTTTTGGCGGGAATATGGAGGTATAAAAGCGAGCAGATTCGCGAATGAATTATTAGTTGATTCCAAGAATCTGCAAGAATGGGTCGAGAAGGAAGCCGAACAAGGAAGAAAAGGCGAAGAATTTCGTCGAAACTCCCCGGCAGAAAAAGATAAAGGCACTGTGGGACTTGGGTGAGGTTTTCGAGATACCTCGCCCAAGTACCCAGAAGAAATTCGAGATTACTCAGCAACGGCGACAAAATTTACTGAAGGATGATGAACCTCTACCCTCAGTAAAGAAGGTGTTCCATAAACCTCGAGAGGCGACAGACCCGACCGTTCGAAAGCCCACCAACCCAATAATGTACCACGGATCTTCTTAAAAATTTTTAAAAATCGGCCCTTATCAGGGACACAGAATATTTTCTCAAGAAACTACTCTTGATACAAAGTTTCAAAATTGTTATATATTTTTATTGATACAAGAGATCAAATTTCTCATGTACCCAGAAAGAAAAGAATTCAATATCGGCCCACTTTGAACAGAATAAATTTATCTTTATACATCTATTATATAAGAGAATAAATCTCTCGTGGACTTAGTAAAATAAAGGATTAAATTTTTCATAACCCTGTGATGGGTATAGATTTTGCGAGACATTAAAATTTTATTCTTAAATAAAAATTAATTCCGCAATTGCGTAACAAGAGTTACAAATTTTTCACAACCTCGAAAGGTGTTGGGAACGAATTTCTATTGAAAATAAAATTTCAAGGTCACTTCTAAGAACAAGAAATAACATGATATAAATTAGGTTGAATTTTGGGTAATATTTCATTTCTCGATAACAATGTTTAGTGCTCTGAATAGAGCTGATTCGAGTTAATTTTCGACTCTGGCCCTGAAAAGGGCCGATTTGAGTTCATTTTAGACTCTGTGGAAATTTACGACCTTGGTCGTCAACTACATGCGAAGCTTCGCCCTCGCTCGTGATTGGTGCGGCGATTGGGATCTACATGTTGAAAATATGCCACGAGTAATCACAGTCGAAAGTAATTTCTCTATGTAATGTGAGAATGAGCCCAGTTGGAATGATACTTATCTACATTTGAAGAAATACTTGGGACAATTTCAGTCGTTTTCTATAACCCCTAAAAAAGGACGACTCTTTCAATTGAAAATACAATTGAGAATTCTTTTTGTAAGCAAAATAAAATTTTCATAGTAAGAAAAGAAATAAATTCAAAACACGGAAGAATCGTCGTCAGATTATAAGAATTAAAAACAGAACGATTAAAAAGTAATAAACACGAAAATATAAGGACGTAACTAGCTCCTTATTAACATGCACGCATATCGCAACTTCATTATATATATTCAAATGATTTACTGATGAGAATATAGTAATACAGGATGGTCAAAGAGTATCGGCTAAAACACACTTTTTCCCGTTATTTTGTTTTCAAAATTCATATGAGTTAAAATGATGAGACTTCTCGCAACAAAAATTTTTTATTCAAGTGAATTGATTGAATTATGTGTTTTTCAGAATGAATTTCATCACAACTTTTTTCAACATCTAAAATTTTGCAGTATTCTCTGTGAATCAATATTCCGAGACGTGTAGAAAAATAATAATATGCCATGTAAAATAATTTTAGAAACGTGTTGATTATTATAATTTTCATCGTCATTTAGAACATTTCGCATTTTTGTTATCATTTTCTGTTTTTCATGTCGAGAAACTGTATCAACAAATAGAGAAACTGTATCAACAATAAATTTTTTCGTAGTTGCGCTACGAAAAAATTTATTGTTTTTCGTTTTTACTACAACCATTTATGGAAATTTTTAATTAATGTGGGGGCTCTTAACAAAATAGTGAAGAATTTTTAGTTTGTCATTCGTGTCCTAACGTTGAATTTACCTTTGTTGACCCGTGCAACGTTGCTCTCAAGTTGCTTTTGGGTTGCAAGTTGCTTTTACGTCGTAAGTAGGTTGTTTCCAGGTTGTTCAACCTGAATGCAACCCAAATGCAACCCAAAAGCAACATTGAAGACGGCCTATTTTTCAACTCAGAAACAACTCAAAAGAAACGTTGCTTTTCAAAATGTAAAATCAGCGTTGCTTCTGAGTTGCTTTCGAAAGTGCGACCTAAAAGCAACGTCGCTTCCAAGTTGCTTCTTACATTTCAACCTAAAAGCAACGTTACTTTCAAGTTGCTTTTTAGAGTGCAAACTATAAAAGTAACATTGTTTCTGGGTCGTTTCAACGTTGAAAACGAGGCCATTTTCAAATTGCTTTTGGATTGTTTTCAAGTTGCACGGGTCTGCGAGGGTACCACTTCTTCTCGCGACATATATGCTTCTTTTCCAGTAGAAAAACAATTTACGTACGAACTTTCAGCTTGCAGCTACCTTATTTTTGCTTATTTAAATATTTAGTTTTATTGTAATCAAAAATATTCACTGCAAGTGGTCAGAAACTGGGGCCCGTTGATCAACTGATACTTATTGGTACCTCACTCTTCGGAAATGTGTTGACTTGTTATAATGTAAAAAGGTTTAAACTATTAAATAAAATATCTTTGTATTTTTGATTTGCAAAATAATTCGAGTTTTGATTTAGTTCTTCGCTGATGGCTCTACCTGACTTTTGGTTCCATTTTGCTCTTTAACTATTTTTTAAAAAATTCAAATTATATATGTAGGGGAGATTGGGGAGTTGTGAGACGGGGCTTTTTTTTCTAATGTGATCATTAACTTTTTATATCTGACACAAGAAGTGACATATTTTCATGCTTATTTTTATCAATTTCTTGTTCAAATCAGCCCACACTATGCGACTTACTTTAGATGTACACTGTTACACGCTTTCAGGCGTGTTATTTTTCAAAGTTATGTCGTATGTGTTATTACATGAACGGCTTATAATCTAACATGACATACTGAAAACTTTGTAGGTGTAACACTCGAAATGTGTTATTTCAGAACGTATTTCGTCCATGTTATCACATGTGAGACTCATTCTTGAAATGAAGCACGCCTAAGAGTGTGTAAAAAATTACATAAAAATAAAATACATGGCATGTTACAATATTACATTTCAACTTAATATTGAGCAGATGAGAATTTTGTTCGATTCAGACATCCAGAAGACGTTACAAAAACGTACCAGCAGCTGCGACCGTCAATGAGGCGCTGGCGAGCTGATGGTAATGTACATTCGATAGATATCTATAAACATAATTAATTAATTAAACTCAACAAAGGGTTGAGGTTTTTGAGTAATGTACTGCTTAAATCTGTATACCATGTGTTTCTGGCTATGTAAAAAATGATGAATTTTGATAAATTACTTTTAACAATGTTACATACATTTTTATAAAATTTTGGGATAGGGTAAGTCGAAGAGAGATGGCTTACGAGGATAGATGGATCTTTTTTAGTCATCAAGAGACTATTTTACTGACTGAGCTGGGCTGTTCGTGGGTTAGTGTGTCCTAACGCATATATATTTATGTATACAAGAAGTTCGATAAGTCGTGTCTTTGTAACATTGTTTTACGAAGTTAGAAAACATTTATTTGTTGGTCCTCTTAAAAAACATTCCGAAATATTTGTTACATCTCAAAAACATGACGTTCCCCGTTTAATCGTTGTGATTTATTTTACAAGCAATATGTGAGTTGAAGCGTTGGTTCTTTTCCATGCTTAATACCCCATTTAAAAAAATGTTCCTTATGCCAGTATTGACGAAGGGTGCAATGCTGCGCCAGTACTGGCGCGACGGTACGGGCTAATATTCACTTGCCCAGCACTGGTCATGAAACTATTTTAGTTCTCCGCCAGTGCTATCTGGCATTTACTGACTTAGTTCTGACTATTACGCGTGTTTAGTACATTTCCATTGCTAGTAAGTAATATCTAGCTCAGTAGTGGCTGACATTCACTGAACCATTACTTACAAACATTCACTGTCCTAATAGAGGCTAATATTCAATAAAACAGTACAAACTGACATTCACTACTGTAGTACTTGTTAATAATTACGTAATAATTCCACTATCACTGTAATTATCGTACTGTGTCTGTTCTGCCGGCAAATTCTACGCCCGTAATGGTGTAAGAAAAAAGTAATTTTCCGATTGTAGGAATAAGTTGTTCGAACCGTAACTTTCTACATATTTATACTTAAAAGATTTATCCGTCAATTATAATACGTATCATATTTTGTAATACTATACACATTATTTCTTATCAGTATGAAATAATCTCGAAAAATTCGAAATTTCAGTTAAGCTGAATTAATCGTGAGATCAATTCGCGAATCACTAAATACATTTAGAATACTCTAGTAATAATTATTTCAATATGCACTTTTATTTGAATAAACCTTGCTATTTACAAGTAAATAACTATGGGGTGATTAAAATATACTCTGAAACTGTTAGTTCGTATAATAAAATCTATATTCATAAACGTCACTATTTCGGACATATCTACCTCACCACAAAATTAAATAATAAAAACGTACAAACTTCCTCAATGTGCTAGAAGTGATTGAATTAAAAAAGGTATATTTTAAACATTCTACGTCCTAAAACTCGATTAGTCCAAAGTTAAATCAATTTCGAGATTATTGAATAAATGTTCATAACACTGATACCTTTCGATAACCAATCCCCGGAAAACGGAAGCCTCCTGATAACGAACGTTGAAACCTGTCTATAGCGAACAAAATACATTTGAAGTATATCTACATACATGACGTTCGTTATGCAGGGCCTCCCAACTCCCGAGCCGTCCGTTATTAGGAGGTACCAGTGTACTTTTGAAATGATGTTGAAAAAATGATATTGAATACTGAGAACTTATTATTTAGCGTATTACGTCACAGACGAAGAATCAATTGATATTTTCGTTGAGCGATATTTAGAAAATCTTCACCCACTAAGAAAATTGTTTTCTGCCTACACGGAGAAAAACAGAGTACATTTTGCCGATAAAGGAAGTAATATACTTTTTTCTGCAGTAAAAATGAATATTTGCAGTAAAAACAAATAAATTTCAGTCAGGCGGAAAATCTATGCATAGAGATTTGCCGCCCGAAGTAAAAATTACTTTTCTCACGGTACTTTTTCTGCTATATATGACAAATACAACAGGTTTGCCTGCAAGTATTCATTTTTACTGCGAAAAAAAGTAAATTACATTCTTTGTCGGTAAAATGTACTCTTTTTTTTTTCGTGTACGTGCAGTGACCAAAATTAGTTGAGAAAGGAATTTCTTTGATTGAGAGACTTAAATATATCAATTTTTCTGTGTCGAGCTCGACAATAGCATTTTCGAGTCATTTGTGAAGGATATGCGAATTCATTCAGGACAATTACAATAATGTCGTCAAATACATAAATGGTCAAATTCAAGTACTGAATAAGTTGTTGCAAAGAAAAGATTGTGCGACGAACTTGCTCTAATTTAAACTTATAGCACGGGTCTCTTAAGCTAGAAAAACACTTTTTAAGAACTGCATGAACCTTATACAAAAATTGCTGTCTTTTTGATCATCAATTTTCTTATTACTTCTGAGTTGACGTCGAGTGAGAAAGTCATTAACTTGATGTAATCTTTATCCGGTAAGAAATACACTTTGTTCTACTCTGTGGGAAAAATGCTCCATTTTTTTACTGCTGACTTTTTTCAGTCGCATTTTCTCACGTCGTGGGACAAAGTATCGTTCCCAACTTTTGCGAGAGGATTTTTTTAGCTAATGTGAGAATTGTAAAACTCGCCTTCGGCTCGTCTTACGATTCTCACATTAGCTAAAAAAATTTTTTCGCACTAGATGGAAAATCTACTATTTCCCAACACGTCTAGTGAAAATGTTCCTTTCACCATCTGTTTTGAGAAGGGAAAATGGCCTATTTCACAACGGTTGGCATCTTCCCCACTTGTGGGGAAAATACCAACCACCATGAAATCGACCGATTTTCTTGTCTCAAAACGGCAGGCGAAAACAACATTTTCACTAGACTTGTTGGGAAAATTAGCATGTTTAACTCGTGAAGAACGAGCAATCACCAATTCGTGTGATTGCATCACTCGTCTTTGGCTCGTGTTGCAGTTCACATTCATTGGCAATTCCTTGTTTTCCCGACTTGTTAAACAAACAGCTATAGAATTTCGGGCTTATTTTAGATAGTTGAGAAATTTTTTTTGTCGGATCGTTTTTTATAATTAATTTGTTCGATGGTATTCTCAGCTGGTCCTACATAGAACATTATAAAAGGCGAAATCGCATAATATCAATATTTGAAATATATTATATTAATGAAGTTAATTGCATTTTCGTGGATATATTTCCAGAAAAGTTCAACTGACAATCAATTACTCTTTTAAATATAATATTATCTCCTTAAACCATTTTACACAATTTCAATCGCTTTGATAGAACAATATTTAAGGAGCGATCATTGATTGATCTTAAAAAAATGGCTTGCATTGAATTGCCTACATTTTTTTTCTTCTACAAATCCGGAGAAGAATACATCAAATCTCGTTAGAAAGGCTGAAATTTCATGAATACATTTTGAGTATTAATAAAGTGCTCGCAAACAATTCAGAATATTGATTTTGTTAGTCTAAGCAATATTGACATTTTTAAGTCCTTCAATTTTACAGGAAGATACAGGTTGTTTAAAATAAAGGATATAATATAATATACTTGGGAATCCCCAGAACAACAGGGCCCTTCAAGCAGCTTAATTTCTTTCCTCTTGATCCCTTTACGCTTTGAAAGGCTAATTCTATATAAAATCCACGGGTCAATTGATTTTATTATTCTGTTGATCTTTGTCAGGAATGAATTCCCAGACCACGAAAACCAACGAAATATGTTATTTATTTTTGAAAATCGATATTTCTTCAAAAGAGAATGTCTTGAATTAATTCAAATAATATATTGTAAATTAACCCTTGACTTTCGGGAACCCTCGGCGAATATGTTCAGAAAAGAAAATACATAAATTTTTTTAATTTTCAAATACTTATATTGACAAATTACGTGAGTTGCTGAAATTCAAATGTTACTCTCAACATTGTTATTATAACATAAGAATCTTTCAGTGAGAGAGTGCTTGTACAATAAGACTTAAATATGATTCTAGACTCAAGTATAATATGAATGAGTGGTAAACGTATTTTTTCACGACAGATTCAAAAGTATATAACTCTGAAGTAGGTTTACCCGGTAAAAATAATCAGTTATATGAATTGTTTGTAGGAAAATTTTTTATATTTACAACTTTACTCGATACAACTTCATATTATTGATGATATATTCGATTCTTTAATGAACATTGTAATATTAGAGATCTGTTATAAAAAATTATTCAATCTCCTTTTGTATTATACTCTGAAAATCGCACATCCTATTGATTATTCTTTACTTCAAATTTAGTTGCAGAAAATCTGTAAATTAAATTTACTTCAGATAAATAGTTCTTTCAGAACATTTTTCTTAATTTCTGCGAATTATTGTATCGACAAAATTGCGTCTTTACAATATAGTCTTATGCGGGAAATCATGCATGAAGAAAAAATAGTTATTCTTTTCACGGTACTTATTTTAATCTTTTTTTTCATCCTTCTAATATGGATAATCGTATGTCACTCAGACGAAATAGCTATTTGTTTGACACGTAGGGAAAATGAGCAATCGCCAATGAATGTGAATTTAAACACAAGCCAAAGGCAAGTGATGCAATCACACGAATTGGCGATTGCTTGTTTCCCGAGAGTTGAACATGCTATCTTTCCCAAGAAGTCAAGTAAAAATATTGTTTTGGCTTGCCATTTTGAGACGAGAGAATCGATTGATTTCAGAGTTGTTGGAATTTTTCCCACTAGTGGGGAAAATACCAACCGTTGTGAAATAGGCAATTTTCTCGTCTCGAAACGGATGGTGAAAGAAACATTTTCTCTAGACGTGTTGGTAAACATCATTTTCTCACTCGTGTGATTGTATATGCGATAGTGTTAGAATTTTCCTAGAAATATGACTACGAAAATTCTATCGACTATTCGTTCTTAATACAAATTCGAAATATCCTCGAAAATTTTGGCCACTTGTTGATTCTTCATAAATCAGAACGGATAAAATTAACTCATCTTCATGATAAAAATGAAAGCAAGACTTTTCATTTATATTCTACACGCAATTGTATTAATAATATAATTGTAATAATATAATTGTATAGGCGGAAAAATCGAACCCTTAAAGATTTCTTGACATTCGATCGAGAGATACTCGATTGAGGCTCCGGTGTATCAAGTTTTAGAAGTTTTCGGAAAGTTTCAAAAGATTCTGTGAAGTCATAAGAATTTTATAATGTACAAAAATTTGAATATCTTTATATTGATATAATAACTTCCCACATCTGCCCCGGCCCCCGCTGCTCCCGCTGTGTCAGTAACTTGTCCCAGTTTTCCCATACTAGTGGTAAACCGGGCTCTCAGTGCGGTCTACGACTAAAGTTACGAACATCTCTTAAAAAAAAGCCATTCCCTAGTTGAAAATTTTTTTTTCATTTGCATAGATACAAAAGTCAAAGTAGGTTGCTCTAAATTACGAGACTATTCATTAAAAATAATTCAAATACATGGTGAATTTCAAAATAGATTACTATTAAACATTATACTATAGTATCGTTGAATGCTATAGTGCAGATGTTGCGTTAAAAATCCTTAAAATTTATATTTGGATTATGGTTCTGTGTTTGGGAAATACTCTGTTGAACTTAAAAAAAAGAAAATAAGATAATAAAATTAAGAAAATGAAAACATTAATTAATCATCAATACAAAATTCGAATTTTAGTGTAGACTAAAAAAAGATGTAAGATGTTGATGCGATTCTTTTCGTTTTATAGAAAGTAATTGGTTTCAAGAGATCAGCGTTACTTGTAAATGATGTAATTGTAAACATAGTCATTATACCTGTGTTTTCAAACATTTCAAGCATATTATTTAATGGGACGAAAAAATTTGTGCACTGAAAAAATCATCATGCATTTTAACTATCTTTTGAAAATTATTATTTTATATTTAAAAAAAACACTCTCAAGTTGTACAACCCAGTGTAGAAAGAATGTTGAGGGACTAGATTGAGTATTAGTAAAACGTTTTTCGAAGTTACCTCAATCGTCACTGCAAACAAGTTAATTGAATTATCTTATACTTACTATGAGAAAAGCGTTATGATTTTCGGCATTTTTGTCTATGTTACGCTAGTTTATAGAAAAAAAGAGAAAAGAATTATTCTATTATAACTTAATAAATATAAAAACTAAAATTTCAAAAATTGTCTTCTTCTACACGAGCTTAATTTGTCTCAGAATCAGTAAGTGTGTTACATTAAACGTCAATTTAAGGTGGTAGAGTGATGTGCAAGATCCGCATGGATATTCTGCGCGTATTTCACGAGGTGTTAACCCTCGCGAGAATCTGCGAGGGTCAGTTGGAGACGGCAAAATTATCTGTAATCTGTATTGGTCTGTGTTCACATTGAATAATTTTTCTCCATTCCGAATTTTACGAACCGTCAATTTTTTGTTTCTTATACTGAGTAGTTATTGATGTGTGTTAATTTAAAAAGAACACTACTAGACAAATTCGTTGACAAGATTTCAAACAACCCCGAATAGTGAATAAAAACACAACGAAAGAACTGAAAATCATTGGTTCGTAAAATTCGAGATAGAGGAGAATTATAAAGAGGGAAGAATCAAAACACATGAAAATTAAAATTACATATAACTACCTCAAAATTCGATAAGGTAAACGAACCAGTCTTGTCCAGTACTCCAGTCATGGAAAAATAAACATTAGTCGTTGAAAAGGTGAATTGTTTAATTATTCTTGGGACATGATTTTTCATCATGTTTAACATATTACGCATTGTTATAAGTATCGCATGTTTTTACACGAATGCTAATAGTCCGTGATCATCACTGGTGCATATAGGATTCTTTTGAACCTTTTTATAATTCAAAATTAAACAATTTATACTTAGAGCATAAATTTTATTGTATTAGATAATTTGATGTATTATTTATGATAAAAGCACAAAAAAATATAAAAAACATGGAAGTACATTGAAAATATTGTCATTCGAAGTTGAGAATTGTCCTCAGCTTGGCCAAGACCGGTGCGTTTACCTTACTTCGAAATTGAAATTCTGCTTGCAATGAAAAGAAGTTCAATCAACTTCAAAACTGTTGTTGTCCCTGATAATTGCTTTTGTTGCCGTAAAGATAACTAAACCGCCCTGGTCGCGTTCTTTGGGCAAACGATCTGGGTTCAAGTCCCAGACAAGTGAACATGTTTTTTTTCTGAGCCGCTTGAAATACTGACAAAAAATTTGTCTCGCTGTTTTGATTATTAATTCACCCACATGGTGAATAACAATACGATGAAAAAAATAAAAATCTGTTGTTCCGTACAATTTCAGATAAACGAGAAATGAATGGTGTGCATTCCATGATAGTTTAATCTTTTCACCACGCCTGGTCCTAATGTACATATTGGTGATATTTCTACAAGTTTTATATTCAATAACTACTTTAAGTGAAAATTAGGCACATGCATCTCGATGAAGGGTGGGCATTTTGTTGTGGGTTCCGAACCACTTATGATAACAATAAATAACA
Organism: Trichacis sp. ZL-2020; assembly: GCA_022816925.1. NCBI lineage: Eukaryota > Metazoa > Arthropoda > Insecta > Hymenoptera > Platygastridae > Trichacis > Trichacis sp. ZL-2020. Next base: position 4,542 of record JABFQI010000120.1, on the reverse strand, counting down.
ATATGTTAGATTACTCCAATAAGAAATTTCAAATTTTATGTCTGATGCCAGCAGCGACACACCGAGCGCCCAGATGAACGAGAATTATGAAGTGAGTCATACGTTGATTAGATTAGAATGAACATGAAGATTTCGAAAGTTGTATCCTGTTCCAGAAATTTGTAAATATAGGGCCTTTTCATGAAATATTCTGTCAAGTACGTCTAATAGAGAATCGGAAAATAATTCACAAGTTTCACCTTTAATCTCGACTGAACAAAAATTGAAGAAGACACAAAACCCACACAGCGGTAACAAAGCACGATATCAGGTCACGAAGATATATAAATTGTTTAGGAATTATACGATTTTGGGACGTCACAGCGTATTTTATACCTCTGTTTTCTCATCAATTTGCTGTATAATCGAGAAATGGAAAAAAGTGTCCATCATTCTTTCGTCCTTTCTCAGACCGGACTTTATGGAATTTTCGATGCAAACCCCCATTCACATTAAAGTCATTCTGCGACAGAACAACGTCGAAGGTAGTTTTCTCTTAATCTCACAGTGCCCAAGGAATTGAATAAAGGCTTGTAATTTATAAAGTGAAGAAAAAAGTTATTTACAGTAGGTACGTGCTACATCGGTAAATATGACTCGTGAAGCAGTTATTTTTATCGTTAATGGAGGATAACTATAAGCGTTTGTAATGCACTCTAAAGCAAGCGGAAAGTTCTTCTAGGAAAAAATCATTCTACCAGATGAACATTGCAGTATAAAATAACAAGAGTGAAATTTTCGGAATACCCTAAGAAGACGCTACAGCTTATTGTAATGAGCATTAAATTGATTATGAATTACATTATGACATTGTTTTCATGCAACGGTAGTTTGGAAGTAGATATAGAAATAAATAATCGAATAGGTCCTCGAATACCCCTTGTACCAATATATGAGGGCTTACCAGGACGGTCCCTGAAAACCACTATATTTATTGAATGGTGGTTTTCCGGGACCTACGTCCCGGTAAACCCCTTTGCACAAATGGGCTTTCCAGGACCGTCGCGGAAAGCCACAAATGTCCTGGAAAACCCCATTACACATATAGCGGGTCCTTGTAAACCTATCTACACAAATATATATATATATATATGACGTGCATTGTTGATTGACAAATCCTCCATTAACTATTGATTTTTTTCAGCGCATGTTGCTGCTCTTGCGCCTCAGCCGACCTTGATACTTGACAGCCATGAAATACTGGACGGAAATAGCGTTTACGTGGATTTAAGTAATTTAGTACAAGCTGAGTTCGTCAAAGTATGCACCGTATTATAATTAATATGCTACATTTTAGAATTGACTTATTTATATATGAGGCTGTCATAATATATTTTGACCATTTTTGCAGGAACTCGTACACCCTGAACTTGAGGTGTGAAACGTTTGATCCTCAACTGTTATTTTCATTAAATTTATCAAAGGTCATCAGACATTGATTTAATTTTTTAAACTTTTTTTCAGGAAAAAAATCAAAATCCAATTATCTCAGCTGCAAAAACTCGCCATAGCGTTAGCTCGACATTGAATGAAAACACTGTAAGTTCATAATATTAGAAAAATATTGGGAAATTCGTACGATTTGAGAAAGTTGTTGGAGTATAATAATAGGGAATCCCATTAATTAATTCGTTTGATGCTAATCTGTCAGATGAAAAAACAATATCACATTCGGAAACATTTTTTTACCTTACTTTATGTTTTTTCATTTTCTGCATTTTTCTCAAGTTTGATAATGTTTTATAGGCACTATTTCCATGACATGTAAAAAACATGGCAAATATATTTCAACATAACTGGAATATATTAAAAATTTCTCTATAGCCGTATACAAGACTCTAATTTTTCAATTGCTCGTCCGTCTTGGAGTAAACTTATTCATAAGAATTCATAGAAATTTCCTCCCGATCGAAAGATTGTTTTTTAAAACGATAAAATGGAATAAGAATTTTTATCAAGCACAGTTCAGTTACTTCCAAAAATATTTTTAACCAAGTTTTAGACAAACATTGTTCTACTTCAAAAATGTTCTCAAATTATTGAATATCAAATCGGGGAATTATAATTAGGCATAAAAATTACAATTTTTCCTCAAAATTTCTGTGCTTTACAGGGACTATTAGATTACCTTCATATAGAAGGAAAAGATATATTGGCTAAATATAACCCATTGAAAAAAATTTTCCTTATGCCAGCATTGACGAAAGGCGCAGTACTGCGCCAGTACTGGCGCGACGATACGGGCTAATATTAACTGGCCCAGTACTGGTCATGATACTATTTCAGTACTCCGCCGATGCTGTCTGGCATTTACTGACTTAGTTCTGACTACTATGTGTGTTTAGTACATTGACATTGCTGATAAGCAATATCTAGCTCAGTACTGGCTGACACTTACTGTAACATTACTAGTGAACATTCACTGTCCTAGTAGAGGCTAATATTCACTGAACCAGTACAGGCGGACATTCACTACTCTAGTGCTTGTTAATAATTACATTATAAATCCACTATTACTGTAATTAATGTACTGTGTCTGTACTGGCGGCAAGAGCTGCGCCCGTACTGGTGTAAAGTACTGGGCCAGTACTAACAGTCTGTACGGGCTGAGCGTTATCATCCCAGAGCTATGCCAGTACAGGCACCAGTACTGACTGCCAATACCCCACCAGTATTGTCGGTACTGGCGCAGTACTGCGCCTTTCGTTGATTTTTTAATGGGAAGAACTTTGGCAATTATTTCAGTAACAAGGACAGGTCGCAATTGGCACGTCTTGTTATAAAGCGGGAAGAAAAATATATTTTGCAGAATTTTATTCCCGGCATACCACTGAAAAATTTTAAGTACATGATTGATATATTCCGCGTACATTGACTCTATTTAAACTAATTGTAATATTGAATTTTTTTTGTAGAATATCGTCAAATCGATTTTTACTTTTGGCCAACGAAATAGAAAAGAATTTTCCAGGCGAGAACAGTTCAACTTATAACGAACCGTTTGCCCAAGAAAACGGAGACATTTCTCCTACTAGGGTAAAATTGTGGGAAAGCTTTAATTTTGTCAAAAGAAAATTACGCGATGAAAATCTCCTACTTCCTTCTGCGAAGGGAAAAAGAGCCATTTTGCACGATATCGATTCAGGTAATTCAATTATATATACATGGAATAATTCGCAAAATGGATTGTTTATTACTATCATAGTCATGCATTCCTTGACATAATAAAAACGGAATATATATGATCAACATTTTTATTCGTGTCACGTAATCATGATAAAAATTCGGCTTGTTTTATATCTTTTTCGTTTGACTGCAGTGAACTAAGACAAAATAAAGTGGCTTGCGAGCCACATCGATCCCTGGTAGGAAATAAAAAAAGTCTGGGATGAAAGCTTTGCCGACAGACGCAGTTTTTTTATCGTCAACAATTTGAACGTCTTACAATATTTTAACAAATTTCCGTGTCTAAAGATAGAAGGCGGAAATAATTTGGTAAGATTTTTACTACCAATTTTTTGCATTCTTCATTAAAGTGTTTAAAAAATTCAAAAACTCGAACAAATAAAAAAAGTTTCAATTAATTATACGCAACTATTAATTAAGCAAAAAATATTTATTCACTTATGGCCAAAGAAGCTCTGTTTTCGACTAAAAAAACAGTAAAAAACGAGAAAAAATCTGTTTTTGCCGTTGTTAGGAAAAGTTTTATTTTTTCTAAGGGGATTTTTTTGGTTGTGGGGACGAACTTTGCAACCCAAGCCATAGGGCAACGGCTGCAAACTTGGTACACGTACACTGGGAAAAAAACGTTGCAGGTGCCCAAACTTCCTGACAATTTCATAAGGTGGGGGAGGAGGGGGGGATTACGTTATCAATTGCAGAGATTCTCATTACGAAATTCATGGACGACCTCTCATTGAATAATTGTATATAATGAGTGTTCAAAACAAGAAAAATTGTATATCACCGGTTTTTTGGAGTTCGAGTAATTTAGATTTTTTTCCTTTATTATAGTTGAAAGCTGATTTTGAAAAGATTTATCCTGGCAAAGGAAGTTCGTTTAATGATAATTGGATGGCTATCAAGAGTGTTTTCATTGCTGAATTGAAACGAAAGAAGCTTCCATTCGAAGATGTGGGACTTCTGCAAGAAATTTCGACGATCTCCTCTGGCAAGCCATTTTCGTATAATTATGACACAAACTATGATACTTTTTTGATACTTCATTTTTCAACTTTTTACCCAATAAGTAAGCGTTTTGATTTTTTTTACTGCAGTTCAACAAGATACAGTTTTGTTGTATTTGTTGCCTCATTTAATAGGAGCGAAACAACTTGGTCGCAAAAGGAAAGCAGCATCTGAAAATGAGGACCAAAGAAACTTAAATGCAATTAGAAGACTGTCTATTAAGGAAATTCGTGATACCTCTATTTTACATGTTACAGTAATTGTTTTTTACTTCAACCTTGATTTTTCATAAAAATTATTTTTTCAAAAATT
>JABFQI010000119.1:0-15291 GCA_022816925.1 Trichacis sp. ZL-2020 | reverse complement strand
ACTATTGAAAAATATAACCCACTTTTCATCGATATTTGCTGTGAACAAATTCCCAAACTGACGAACTTGAGAGAACTATCCATCACCACAGATGCAACTTGCATTCATAAAGGAAGAGAATTCACTCCTCATTATTCTGAAATGATTTCCGCAATTTACGGGAGTTGCAAGAAACTGGAGAAAATCATAATTGCAGGTAATGATCGAAATTGATACTTCATGAGTTATTTTCGCATTAATATTTCAATTTCATGACGTTTAGGTCACGAGTACGTCAGTCCCGACTGTATGAATACACTAATGACTGCCTCATCAAGCGTGAAATCGGTTGAATTGAGTGACGTTCGTATATATTCAATCCTATCAGATAGGGCACAGTCGAATATTGTACAGTTGTGTATCAAAAATTGTTACGGTCTGACTGTTAATGTATTGAAAAATATATCATCATTTAAAAATTTGGAAGAGTTAACACTGATGGAAGACCGAGATTGTCGTCGTCCAATGATCAATTGTGACGAAGTTGTTATAGCAATAAGCGAAAGTTGCACAAAGCTGAAGAAATTTCATTTATTGAGTTGGCTTTCGTCAATAATTGGAGAAAATGGCATTTATAAAGAAAATTATTTTGATGAAAAAGATGTTCCTGATTTTTTTACTGAAATAGTTGGAATGGGCGTAACCAACAAAGTGATTGATGCCACAAGGACGAATTTTCCCGATTTGATGCTAAATGTGGAATCACAAATTTCACCTTTCAGGTTTTGCAAGGTATTCGCAAATTGATTCTCATTCGTCAAAGTATTACTATTGAAAAATTAATATTGAGTAATGTGTGTAATTTAGTAAATATTTGCGGTATGAATTAATTATGACACACAAAAATTTAGGAAAATTGATTTGAAAATTTTTTTTCAGTCCCTTTGATTAGAGAAAGTAATTGTGATATGTAGTTCGACACATCGAATGATTTGCTTGCTTTCCTGCATTCTACACGTAGCATGATGTTGGCCCGGCAGAAAAAGGAAGTGAATTTAAAATTCATGATTACGAGATCTCAATGTTTTCGCACCAGAAACGTTATGTTCACACAAAACATCATTACTTAATATGACGATATAACGGAATCAAGACACGAATCACCACTCAAGTAACGTTAAAGCAGTGGATCAGTAATATGAGCCGTGTATGTGATCTAAGTTAGTATTTTGTGATTTCGTAAATTCAATTTCTTTTTTAAGGTTCATCAAAATTTTATAGCTGTTTTACATTTTACGCTGCGATGTTATTGATAAACTATAAATACAAGTTAATAAAGTTTGTTCTACAAATTTCATAACGAAAACATGTTAATAAACGTTAAAGAATGACATTTATATGACACAGAATAATTGGATTTATGCCCTATGCTATTCTGTAGATTACTTTTTAAATAAGTTAATGGGATTTAAGAACAAAACGATTGTTGCAACGATAAATGTAATTCAATTTTCAGACACTCAAATTGTTTGGCATTTAAAAAACAATATACGTTAAAATGTCGTTGTTTATGAAATCCCAAAATTTAATTCACCTTTTCACAAAGTTGTAAGACGAAATTTTTCATTGTATTAACACAATTTCTTACAAACAATTTTTTCGAAACAATAGTTGACTTGTTAGAAGGAACAGTGCAGTTTCTAGCACGCTCTTGTTGAATTTCTCTATATTTTCAAAATATTTTTTTTAGTGTAAAACCTAAATATCGAGTAAAAACTGTAAAAACTGAATTTTTATTTAGTGTAAAACCTAATTATCTAGAGTAAAAAATTAGAAAATTTGGTTTTTTCTTAAATCATTACTATGAAATTCTCTGCATTAATATTGCATATTTTTTCGAAACGTTATCATTTTAAGTTTCTTTAAAGTCCTATTAATAATTTAAATGGTTTGTTACAATTTGATTGCATTTGAAATAAATGTAGAGAATGATTAAGAAAATGTAGTATCTAAATTATACAAAATAATTCAGTCTAATCAACTAATTGAAAAATTCGACTTGAAGTTCGAAACTTCAAGCCATTCAATATTACTGGAATGGCGCGATGCGTCGGAATGCGACACAATAGTGACCAAAAATTTGTCATTGGTATCAACTTTCGAAACCATCCCAAATATTCTGAAAGTAAGTATAATTCGTATATTTTTTGAAATCGAAAATTTAACTTCTTCATCGCCCAGAGTAGATGTTGTGAATTTTTATAATTTATAAGTCGCAGAGTTTAATTATGAACCTCATGAGAATCTAGTGAATAATAATTGAAAAACAGGTTACCGTGTTTTTGCCAAAAATTACCAAACATTCATTATTTTTATGTATGGGTGTCTGTAAACGCAAATATACTGACTATTATAAAGTGTGAATTGGAACATGATTCATTTTCGATGATGAAAATAAAAAATTATAGTTTAAAAAGTTGCAAATTCCGGAAATTTATGCATAATCATGGTATAAAGAGTGCTCTGTTATATTAAAACAGTTCGAAAAATCAAATATCAATACTGATACTGTAATGGTAGCTAAAGTAGCCATCTTAATGCCACTAGACTTTGAAAATCATGAAAAGAAAATTTAAACAATATAAAACTTACTATCTATTTTCTATTTATACAAAATGCACATTGAAATTTGTGAAAAACCTCGGAACTAAATCGAGTTGTGTTGATAATCTGTGTCCAAAAAAATAATCTCAAAAATGTGACGTTACAACTATATATTGACGTTTAATAACTTTATATAGTACCAACATTATATTGACGTCTAACAACTTTATATAGTGTGCACGTACTTTATGAATAATTAACTGCGACTGGACAATGTTTTATTTTTGTTACCAATTTTTTTGTTTATTCTACAAACCCAATACTTCAAAATACAAAAGTTACATCTCGATTGTTATGGAAGATAAGTTTTTTTCTCGATAAAAAAACTTCGCAATTTCAACGTACTTCTTATGAAAAAATAAATTCCAATGCCCCGAATGAGTTAATTTCTTTTGAAACAGTCATTCATTCAAAGCTTGCCATAAACAGCACGTTTGTATCGTAATGACATGCGATAACATTATAAAAAATATGCTTGCCATGTCAACCGTATTATTATGTAGTCTTTTTTTTTCATTATTTACTGGTGACATAGTTTAATCATGAACTTCATAATAATCGAGCTATCGTAAACATACGGGCACTCGAGTGTCTGACACGAAGAAAAATACATTGAGTATTTTTTATGTACGTGTTCCAGTGAACGCAATAATACTAACAATGAAAGTACAATCCGGTACAAGATTCACCTCCCAGGACGTGAATAAATAATTTGTAAATTATAATGACTGAGTCATTTTCTAAAGGCAATGAAAAAACTAATAATAATACAGTTCTGCAAACTTTGAGCGATAAGTTAAAATAAATTTCCAATTTTCGAAGCCTAAACATAAAACAATCCAGATCTGAGAATGGCAATATATAACTAAGAAGATGATTTACGGCTATATTTATTTAACCTTGTTTCGTCATTGTTGGATTTCGTAAATAAAATAATATGAATGAGGACGATGGATGATTTCACTTCAACGATAATGTCGTTCACAGTTTAATTAAGGTTACGTGGACGTCGCATCGTGCGGTGTTCTGAAATTGTGAAGCACCGTCCAAATAATAGTGAAAAAAGAAAATGGGTGGGAAAATGAGTAGGAAAACCAAACGAGATGTCAAGTTAGGGAAAACTGTGACCATTAGTGTTGCAACGGAATTTTCTGTGGAAGAGCAAACTCGAATAACCAAAAATTTATCATATATACAGATATATCGAAACAGTATTTCTGGGGTGGCAGCTACCCCCCCTTCCCCCTCAACTGATACGCCACTGACTGTGACCAAACTACAAAATCTCAACCACGACTGCCTTTGGGAAATTTCTCAATATTTGTCCGTAAGAAACAGATTGAATTTGAGTATTGGTGAGTTTTCGTTAATTGTTAATGTGTCAAAGTAGCTCAAATAATCCCACATATTTATGATTAACGATCAATTTGAAAATCAATTACAGCTCTATGTAACTTGGTCAGTAAATATGATAGTTTTTGGAGGATTTCGGAATTCGGAATAAAAAGAAATCTTCCATGCAAGGAGCCATTTTATGAAAGGCTAGAATACGAGGATTTAAGAGAAATCTTACGAGATTGTGGACCGTTTTTGAAAAAACTTCATTTCCGTATACCTTGTCATGAACAAGTTTATGACCAAACGTATGCATTGGTATTTGACAATCAAAAATGTCCGATGGTTGGTCTATTCGATGCAAAAATTTTATTGGATTTGATCAGTAAAGTTTGCTGCAATTTGATTGTACTCGAAATAAATGTAGAGGATAATTATGTGGATGTAGCATCCGAATTATACAAAGTGATTGAGTCCAATGCAAAACTCGAAAAATGCCATTTTAAGTTTGACCATTCGAGCAATTTGTCGTTACTGGATTTGCAAGATGCCCCGGAATGCGTCAAAACAGTACCCAAAAATTTATCGTTGGTGTCAACTTATGAAAATATTCCAGCTATTCAAAAAGTAAGTCAACAAGAGAATGATGTAACTGTTGTACGGTTATGAAAATTTATGAAGTAGACCTAGTTTTTTTTAAGGTCGGAATTTTCAACAATAGTTCATAAATGAGTTGTACTATTGAAGAAAAAGACGACCCGAGAATTTTTTTTGTAATATTAATTGTTTAATTATGTATTAACAATTAAAATTTTTTCATTTTTTGTAAATTAATTTCTTTTAACCTAAAAATGAAAACTTTAATAGTTTTAACATGTTGGTTGGTAGAGGTTAACACTTCGAGAAAGACTTTTTTTTGTTTTTAAAATATCAATGAAAATCTATTTATCATGAACAAATTAACAATTGAACAACTTCAGATCGCATATGATTGACTGAAATAACAACAATTAATGTAACCTTGAACGAAGACGATACTACCGAAAGAAAATTTGTAGATAGAAACGTTCAAACTCGCAACACTTCAAAAAAAGGTCTTTGAGACGTGTCTTTTCATGAGACACAAAGACACGTAATAAATGTCTCCAGTTCAGAAGTGTCTTATATTAGCGTGTTTTTTTGGAGACAGATGAAAGCGTCTTGAAAATGGCGTAAAAAAATGTCTTGTGCCAAGATATCATTTTTCGCATTGAAGGAACGAAAATGCGACAAGTGGGCTACGAAGGTTGCTCGTTTGCACAGTATAATCGCTATAAATAAACTACGACAACCTACGAACTTTTTCTCTTTAGACATCATACTTGTTAATTTTTTCTTGAATATTTGTTATTTAAATCAATCACTTGCGTTCTGAAATTGCTCAATAGAAATTTGATAACAACCTATAGTTATTTTTTTATTTTTTGAAAAAAAGGAAATGTTTTCTTAAAGTTTAAACCTCTATGAAGTGATAAGCTGACAAATGATGAACTTTTGTTTTTTAGTTCCAGACGAAAATTAGTTCGTAAAAAAAAAGACAAAATTTCAATTCTTCATATAAAATTAACCAATATATATTTTCCAAAAATTAACGAATTGTCCTCTTTTCCAATTGTATAACTCATTTATAAACAATTTTGACAAAAATCCAACGATCAAAAATTCTAAGCTTCACTTCAGATATTTTCACCCATATCAAACGTATATTTTGAACGAATTTTTGATTTTTTCCAAAAAAGGTGCTACGATCGAAACTATATACTTTAGAAGAAATAGACCTTAGAGCAGCTTCTCCAAGTCTTCAAGTTTTGAGCGAATTTTTGCAGACATTGGTAAACGATGCATATGAAATTCAAATTTTACGTTTGTTCGACGATCATCTTCGACGACGTTTCAAGGAAACTTGTTCAGAGAAAATTCCGAAATTAAAGAATCTGAAACAGCTATCAATCTGGACGAGTCCGCGTTACTCTGTCAGTAGTATATTTGATTGTGCTTGTAGAATCGGAAAATGTTACACTTCTGAAAGTGACGAATCATCGGACGTTACTGAAAGCGACAATTCATGGAACGCTTCTGAAAGCGACGAATCATTGAACGTTTCTGAAAGCCGTAAATACATTGTTACTTTTTCTAAAATGATTGCTGCAATCTACGGTGGCTGCCAAAAACTGGAAAGTCTTGAAATCAAAGGTAAATCGCAATAGTATGATCAGTAGTAATGAATTTCTCATGGTATAAATATCACAATATCATTACGTTCAGGTGCAGAAAACATTACTCCTGATTTGATGAATATGATAATGACTGCTTCGTCAAGCGTAAAGTCAGTCAAGTTGCATGGAGTTCAAATACATTCAATAATATCAGATGGGGCACAGTCAAATATTGTATGCCTGTGCTTGTGGGAATGTGATGGTCTGACTACTGATGCATTGAAGAAGATTTCATTGCTCAACAACTTGGAAGATTTAACACTGAGAGATGATCCGTATAATCCTTCACCACCCAATTATGACGAAGTGATCCTTGCGATAAGCCAGAGTTGCAAAAAGCTGAAGAAACTGTTTCTTGCGAGTATGCAGATTTTGATTTTTGAAAAAGATTGCATCGATGAAGCTGTTTATTCTTTGGTTGTTATAGGGCTATCTGTTGTGGATGAAGGAACGATTGATGTTATACAGATGAATTTGCCTGATCTAGTGATGAATCTCTACACGATGAGTTCAATTCTTGTTGCAAGACACACAAATAGTATTCATGATTGGATATTCTACTAGTAAATCCTATAACTATTCGTGTAGTTCGTCAAAATTTATCTGAAAGGCTGAAATCAGTAATTATTTTTGACTTGCAACCCGATCATTATGCTGATATTGTTTAAAAACAATGTTTCATTGTTCCAATTGTTTCGCATTCTCTATCATGACGTTATTTAATACATTATTGAAGTATGCAAACATGATTTTTAAAATAAACGAATGCAAATTTCGACTGATTAAGGTTACAGAACGATGTTTCCAGAATACAGGAGTACTGTATCAATATTGAGATTATTCCTTTCTAATAAAAATTTTTAGATATTTTTATTAAGATTGAAAATTAAACGATTTCTGCACATTGTAAAAGTTAATATTATGTTTCCCTCCAACAACTTCATAGTGTTACGTGAATTTCCATTATTCTTTGGATTAAGAGTCATTTTTACAATTGTTTTCTTCGCACATTTTCACAAAACAACCAAGATATGAGAATAACAAAATATGACGAAGACGACGATTTGCGCCTATGATAAACTGACCTCCTTTAATTTTGTCAGATACCGTAAATAAAATAATGAATTAATGAGAATGTGGACGATGAATGATTTTACTTAAACGGCATTGTTGTTCACAGTTGTATACAGTTTACGTGGACGTTGTACTGTGCGTAGTTGTAAAAGTGTGAAGCGACGGCTGAATATCAATAACAATAAAAATTAGGCACGAGGCTGGAAAATATATATTATAGGCTGTGTACTATGTACATTATATGCTCATTACATTCTATACTGCGATGTTATTGAGTCACTGTAAAAACACGCTAATAAAGTCTGTTGAAAAAAGTTAATAACGAAAATATGATTTACGAAACTTAAAGAAAAAAATTTTCATGATACAGGATGATTGCATTGATGCCCCATTTTATCATGAGTAATGATTTTTTAATCAATCCATAGGATTCAAAAACAAAACGATTTTCGCAATCATAAAATAATGCGACTCAATTTTTTGACATTAAAACGTTAATATAAAATGAAATATCGTTGTTTATGATATAATGAAATTTGATTTCATTTGTCACAAAGTCGTTGAACGAAATTTTCCATTTTCTAAAGACAATGTCTTACAAACAATTTTTTTAAAACAATTCATGATTTATTTTAAAAAAAGGCAGCTTCGACTACGTTTTCGTTCAATTTTCCTATAATTTTACAGTTTCATGGTCAAAACGTAATTCTCTTGTGTAGAAAACCATAGAATTCGGTTTTTTTTTTAAATTATTGAAATGTGATTTTTTTATATGTATATATTGCAGATTGATTATTTTGAATACTTCATTATTTTGACTGTATTTGAAGTCCTATGGATTATTGAAAATTTTACATTCTTGAATTCATGAATAATCGACGGTCAATCTTGTATCATTCAAGGAATGAAAATATTTGAAAAATAGATGAGTTTCTGTGTGTAACTTGATAAAAAAATTATTTTCAACTCTAAATTAATTATAGTATATCTGTGTTCGATCAAATTCAAAGTGTTTTAATAAAACTTGCATTGTTCGTTATGTTAGTTGTTGATGATTTTGTGAAAAAAAGTATGTATAATAACGCAAATATGATTCATGAAAGTTGCAGAATTTAATTTTTATGACATATAAGAATTGCATCGATGCCGTATTCAATACTAAGGTATAATTTTTGCAGCATTTAATGGGATTAAAAAACAAAACGATGCTTGCCATGATAGATGCATTCAAGGCAGCCAAACCTAAAAATTATTTGAAAATTTTTGGACAATTTATAAAGAAAGTTAAACTCAGTAGTCATACTCAGAATATTTTATTTATAATTTTATATATATATATATATATATATAAATTATTCATAATATTATATACATTTATTAATGTATATATTTATTTTTTTCAAATATTATATTTATAATTTTTACAAGAAGTTGAGATTTAACAGGTTATCGTTACACGGTAATTTTCTAGGACACCCAAAAAACGCCTAAAATTTGAAGAAAATTATTCACTACGATTTGTTTCTTTGATTTTCTTGAAAATTTGAGTCACACATCGATCAGAGTATATGCAATTTTTCTTTTTCATTCTCAGGTCATAGAGTTTCATCATAAACAAGTTGCTATTTTGAGGAATTGATGGCATCATCATAATAAAATGAATGCTTCGATATAATTTAACAATTTGAAAAATAAAAAATTATTGTCGGAAAAGTTTTCTCATCGAATCCGAAAATCTTTATATCATAAATTTCAAAAGCTCAATGTAAAAAAAAAGGGAAAAAATATTTCCAAACGCAATTGCAGAATTTACAATAACAAAATTCCTTGGTCATGTCGTGCAAAGAATCGGAGACAATATTTAATTTCCCGAGCCAAGATATGAGAATAACGAAATATTATAAAAACGATTATTTACGACTATTCTTAACTGACCTCCTTTAGTCGTTGTCGGATTCCGTAAATAAAATAATGAGAATGGGGACGATTAATGATTTCACTTCAACGTCAATATCTTTCACAGTTGTTTAATGCTTACGTGGAGGTCGAAATGTGCGGTTGTTTAAAAGTGTGTAACAAAGTCTGAATAACAGGGAAAATAGAAAATAGGCGTAAAAATGAGTATGGAAACTGAACGAGATGTCAAGTCAGAGGAAACTGTGACCAAACTACAAAATCTCAATTCCGACTGCTTTTGGGAAATTTCTCAATACTTGTCTATAAGGGACAGATTACAGTTAAGAAATGGTGAGTTTGTAATTATTGATGAAGCGTCAACGTTGCTTCAATAAACATAACAATTGATAATTAATACGCAGTTTAAAATAAATTACAGCTCTACATAACTTTGTCAATAGTTACGAATGTTTTTGGAGAATATCGGAATTCGGAATAAAAGAAATCGATTCATACGAACGACTTTCACTTTCTGATGCGGATCTAGATTACAATGGTGCGAGTGAAATTTTACGCGATTGTGGTCCTTTTCTGAAAAAATGTCATTTCCATATACATGGCGATAAACAATTATATGATGATGATTTTTTCTTCGTGCTGAACAATGAAGAATATCCAATTGTTGGTCAATTCAATGCCGGAACTGTATTAGATTTGATTAGTGAAGTTTGTTCCGATTTGCTTGCCCTGGAAATGACCGTAGAGTACACTAATAAAAATGTGGTGTCCAAATTATACAAATTGATTCAGTCTAATAAAGAACTGGAAAAATTCAATTTGACGTTTATAAATTCGGTCAAACCAAACACAGCTTTACTGGAATTGCGAAATGCCCCGGAATGCGTCATAAAAGTACCCAAAAATTTGTCATTGACGTGTACGTATGAAAATTACACAAATATTCAAAAAGTAAGTTCACAAAGACACGATGTTTTTATTTTAAACAATATTTCTTTCTGAAAACATTTTTGACATGTTTTGAATAAGGTACTACAATTGAAACTATATAATTTGGAAGAGATAAAGATCTCCCCTGAATGGATCGATATTCCTCCAAGATCAGACTTATTCAGCAAATTCATGCAGACGCTACCAACTTATGCGTTTGGAATCCGAGTTTTTCATTTGACTATTGAAAAATATAATCCACTTTTCATCGATATTTGCTGTGAACAAATTCCCAAACTGACGAACTTGAGAGAACTATCCATCACCACAGATGCAACTTGCATTCATAAAGGAAGAGAATTCACTCTTCACTATTCTGAAATGATTTCCGCAATTTACGGGAGTTGCAAGAAACTGGAGAAAATCATAATTGCAGGTAATGATCGAAATTTATACTTCATGAGTTATTTTCGCATTAATATTTCAATTTCATGACGTTTAGGTCACGAGTACGTCAGTCCCGACTGTATGAATACACTAATGACTGCCTCGTCGAGCGTAAAATCAGTCCAGTTTTGTAGCGTTTATATATTGTCAATCCTATCAGATGCGGCACACTCAAATATTGTTCGTCTGTGTTTAAGTGATTGTTACGGTCTGACAGTTAATATTTTGAAAAATATATCATCGTTAAAAAAATTGGAGAAGTTAACACTGATAGAATTTCGAAGTTCGCGTCCATCGTTCAATTGTGACGAAGTTGTTTTAGCGATAAGCCGAGGTTGCAGAAAGCTAAAGAAATTTAATTTATTGAGTACGCACTCGTTAATATTCGAACAAGATTTCACTGATTATGCTCCTGATCCTTCTACTGAAATACGTGGAATGTCCGTAACAAACGAAGTGATTGATGCTACAAGGACGAATTTCCCTAATCTTGCGTTAAATCTGATCGAGTTTAGTGAAAGAGAATTGACAAAGTAAAAATAAGAACATATTTTTAATATTTAGTTATTTCACTGTAAGTGCACAAAATGGAAGCCACATGTTTGCACGGTTTCCGAAATAAGCTTCTGATGTGTTTCTTCGAGTTTGTATTGGAAAATTAATAAAAAATAATGTGTGTAAATTTAGTTTTAATTTTCGTCAAACATTTTTGACGAATTATATTGATATTTAGATAGATATATCCGCAAACTTTTTTTAAGTTCCCTTGCTTATTAAAAGGAATTGTGAGTTATAGTTCAAAAAATTGAATAATTAGCTTGCCAGTCTGCATTCTACAAAAAGCAAGTTTTTTGCTCGACAGAAAAAGAACGTGAGTTCAAAATGCATTATAACGAGATATCTACGTTTTTTCACTAGAAACCTAATGTACGAAATGAAGATCAAGACAAGATGTAACGGTATGTAACGAAATGAAGACACCAATTACTGTTTTTATAAAAGCAGTGATCGAGAAAATTATTGATCTATGTGAATTTGAAATTTTTGGATTGCCTCAATTTTATTTTTTTCTTGCCATTGTTTATCAACATATTACTATTGTGTTACTTCTCACGTTGCCATGTTATTGAAACATTGTAAAAATACGTTAATAAAGTTTGTTAGAAGAATTAATTGACTACAATATGGTTTATCAAAGTTACAGAATGAGATTACTATGACACAGAAAGATTTTGCATACCTCTTCTACTTTACTTTATGCGCAGGCGTCACTGCCTATTTTCGAACTCTGGGATTTAAAAAATTCAAACAATTTTTCACGTGTTTCAGCATGTAACGACCATGTTATAGATGTTTTCGAACTTGATTTTGACCGAAAATATTGTCGCCGTTGCAAAATTAGTGCACGCAGATCTTCAGGAAACACTAAAGAACATCTAAAAAAAAGCGTTGCTTCAAATGCCGTGGGAGATGTGCAGATTTATTTATATCGTAAATAACGCAATTTTCACTCGCAAAAAGAGACAGTTTGCATTCTGAAAAAATTAGACACAGACAGGATAATTATGTGAGTCATGTGATAAATATGCTATTTGTTTGCGTTATGCCGTGTTAATTGATACCAGTAACTAAGTTGCATTGAATTCTGACGTTCAATGTCCCAGATTGTGCCGAATCAATTTTTCTACACATTCCAGCCGTCATTCATTAAAAACAAACCCAAAATCGTACTTTAAGCATGATGATAAACGGAATCGTCTTAATTTATAAATACGAACTTCATGAACTACAATTTATACTAATTTTGCATGACCAAATCTTGACGATAGGTGCAATTAAACCGGTTATCGTGAAGCCGTAATTTACTGGATCGCAAAAAGGATGCCGGATACCGGATTCACTGTGGTTCGTTTCTTTGATTTTCTGAAAAATTCTAATTACACATCGATCAGAATATATGCAGTCTTTCTTTTCCTTTCATAGGCTATAGATTTTCTTCATAAAAAAGTTGCAATTTCAAGAAATTAAAATTCTAATATCATTTTACTATAAAAAAAATCAGAAAACAATGCTAAAATATTTTTAACATCGAATGCGAGAATTTTCCGAATCTTGCTATAAATGATTCAATGCAAGAAAAAATAACGAATAAACAATTTCCAAATGCAATCGCAGAAATTATATAGATTCAATTGTCTACAAATTTCGTGCGGAGAATCAGACAGAATTTTTATATTTCCAATCCTTATGATGAAACAACCCAGATCTTAAAATGAAAAAATATGATAAAAAAAATGATTTACGCCTTTGTTTAACTGACCTTCTTTAGTCATCGTCAGATACCGTAAATAAAATAATAAAATAATGAGAATGAGGACGACGGATGATTTCACTTGAACAACAATTTCGTTCGCAGTTGTATAAAGCTTACGTGGACGACGTACAGTACGGTGTTGTAAAAGTGTTAAGCAACGTTTGAATATTAGTAAATATTAAAAAACGGGCGCAAGAATAAGTATGGAAATTAAAAGAGATATCGAAGTGGAGAACACTGTAACTAAACTACAAAGTCTCAATCACGACTGCCTCTGGGAAATTGCTCAATACTTGTCCTTAAGGGACAGATTAAAATTGAGAAATGGTAAGTTTGTAATAATTGATAACACGTGAAAGTAGCTTGGATATACACAACGATTCACAATTATAGATCGATTTTGATAAAATTACAGCTCTATGTAACAAGGTCAATCATTATGAATGTTTTTGGAGAGTAACGGAATTCGGAATAAAATGTAATGATTCATACAAAAAAGTCTCATTATCTGATGTAGGACTAGATTACGAGGATGCAAAAAAAATTTTACGCGATTCTGGACCATTTTTGAAGAAATGTCATTTCCGTATACATTGCATTGGTGGACATTATGATGAAAAGTTTTTGTTCGTTTTTAACAAAGATAAATGCCCAATTGTTGGTCAATTCAATGCAAGAATCATATTGGATTTGATTAGTAAAGTTTGTTTTAATTTGCTTACACTCAAAATCACCGTAGCATATGCTTATGAAGATGTAGTATCGGAATTATACAAAGTGATTCAGTCTAATGAAAGACTTGAAAAATTCCACTTGACTTTAACGAGTGGGGAATCGTTAAACATGAGTTTACTGGAATTGCGAGATGCCCCGGAATGCTTCAAAAGAGTACCCAAAACTTTGTCATGGAGGTGTATGTATGAAGATCTCACAAATATTCAAAATGTATGTTCTCAAAGAAGCGACGTAAGTATTATCAATCAGTCCACTCTCTCAAAGACATTTTTTGCATGTTCTACCCAAGGTGCTACAATCGAAACTGTATAATTTGGAAGTGATCAAAATCTCTTCTCGATCGCCTGAAAAACCTCAAAGTCTAAATATATTCTGCGAATTTATGCAGACACTCGTGAAGTACGCGTTTGAAGTTCGAGTTTTGCATTTGACGATTGAAAAATATAAACCATGTTTTACCGAAATTTGTTCTGAACAAATTCCCAAACTAAAAAACTTGAGAGAACTATCAATCGCAACAATTTTAGTATGCTTTTATGGAGGAATAAAATTCACTCCTCACTATCCTGAAATGATTTCCGCAATATACGATAGTTGCAAGAAACTTAAGACAATTATGATTGAAGGTAATTATCAAAATTGATAATTCATGCTATGTAATTAACGTTTTTTTTCCGCAGAAGTATCTTATTCTTATTATGTTTAGGTGCAGAGCCCATTAGTTCTAATTGTATGGATATAATTATGACTTCCTCGTCAAGCGTAAAATCAGTCCAGTTTACTTGCATTTATATGTTTTCAATCCTATCCGATGGGGCACAGTCAAATATTGTACGGTTGTGTTTAAGAAATTGTTGCGGTCTGACTGTTAATAAATTAAAAAATATATCATCACTCAAAAAGTTGGAAGAGTTAACACTGATAAAATTACGAGGCTGTCGTCCAACGTTCAATTGTGACGAAGTTGTTTTAACGATAAGCCAAAGTTGCAAAAAACTGAAAAAATATAATTTATTAAGCTGGCACTTGTCAACATCTGACGATGATATCAGGAATGAAGAAGATGTCACTGGTGATACTCCTGATTCTTCTACTGAAATATTTGGATTGGCCGTAACGAATAAACTGATTGAAACCACGAGGACGAATTTTCCTGATTTGGTGCTAAATGTCAGTCTGTTAACTGGAAAAGAAATGAGAAAGTTCAAGTAAGACCGTATTTGAGATATCATTTTGTTATTTTACTGTGAATACATAAAATACAAAAGTACACGTTTGCACGGTTTCCGGAAAATTCTTCTCATTCGTGACGTTTTGCATTACGGTTAAAAGATCAATAGAAAATGATGTCTTTTAATTTAGTATAAATTTTCGGACTTAATTCTTGATGACTAACATTGAAATTTAGATAAATTCAATCGAAAATGTTTTTTCAGGCCCTTTACTTAGAGTGAAATCGCGAGTTATATTTCGACCTGCATTCTACAAGAAGTATAGTTCTATCCATTATTAATGTATATATTTATTTTTTTCAAATATTATATTTATAATTTTTACAAGAAGTTGAGATTTAACAGGTTATGGTTACACGGTAATTTTCTAGGACACACAAAAAACGCCTAAAATTTGAAGAAAATTATTCAC
>JABFQI010000118.1:0-15271 GCA_022816925.1 Trichacis sp. ZL-2020 | reverse complement strand
CTAAATTTCACTAGCCCGAGAAAAGGAATTTTGCTTACTGAGCGAAATTGCCCAAATTGGCTAACAAAACTGCGCGCATCCGCTTACTAGACGCCGCGAAACGAGTATGAATTGCGCGAAAAACTTACGTTATTTCGCTATCTCCAAGAAGGGTATTTCTCTTACAGCGTGATAATGCGCTAATTGGCTAACAATACTGCGCGAACCCGTCAACTAAACGCCGCGAAACGTATATGAAATTTGACGAAAAGTTCACGAAGTTTTGCTATTCCGCGGAAGGGTATTTCTTTTTCCGGGCGGAAATGCGCAGATTGGCTTACTGAACTGCGCGAATCCGTTAATCAAATGCTGCGAAACGGCTACCAAAATGCTTCCAACGCGCAGTGTATTTTGCTAGCCCGAAAAAGGTAATCTTTCTTACTGAACAAAAATGCGCGGATTGGCCACTGAAACTGCGCTAATCCGTTAACTAGACGCCCTGAAACGGGTACCGAAATGCGCAGGAAGTGCACTGAATTTTGCTAGCCCGAGATAGGATTTATGCCTTATCGAGCAAAAATGATTGGATTGGTTCTCAAAACTTTGCGAATCCGCTAATCAAACGTCACCAAACGTGAATCAAATTGCGCGAAAACCCACGGAATTTTGCTCGCCCGAAGAAGGTTATTTTTTTCGTCGAGCGAAAATGGGCGAATTGCCCAACCAGATTACGCAAATCCGCAAATCAAACGCCGAGAAACGGGTTCCAAATACGCCAAATACACACAGAATTTCGCTAGTGCCAGAAGAAGGTATTTCTGTAAACGAACGGAATCGCGCGAATCGGCCAACGAATTGCCGCGGAACACGTACCGAACAGTACCGAAAGTAAAAAAAATTTCATCAACCTGATGAATGGTATTCCTGTTGAAAAACCAAACTGCGCGATTCGGCTCACCAAAAGCCGCAAAACACGAACAAAATTACGCGAAAAGCACACGGAATGAATCTTACCTGTTACCTTAAAAACATCGAAAATATCGTCAGGAAGGCGTTTTGCATATTTTTGAAAAAAAAGTAATCAAATGATCTAGGCCCCAGTAACACTTTTTGTTGAACATCCGAGGTCGCCGCAAGTACCCTTCTAAAAATAGAAGTTTTCAACCCCTCAAACACGAATACCTAGGGTATTTTTTCGGTAAAGTGGTCAATTTTTTTTTTAACTAATTAGGTTAAAAATAGAAAAATCAACTTTTTCGATGCGAAAATAAAGTTTTTTAA
The DNA here is from genome assembly GCA_022816925.1 of Trichacis sp. ZL-2020. NCBI lineage: Eukaryota > Metazoa > Arthropoda > Insecta > Hymenoptera > Platygastridae > Trichacis > Trichacis sp. ZL-2020. Next base: position 14,011 of record JABFQI010000118.1, on the reverse strand, counting down.
GGAATTGGATTATTTTTAATTAAAAAGGTTCTCTTCACTTTTTACGTAGAATGCGCCGTTTTCGAGTAAATATCTAATAAACAATCGAAAAATCGTGAAAATCACGACATTTCAAGGATTGTTATTAAAAAACTAGCTTCTTTATTTGCGCTTTTTCAAGTTTTTTCCAATCTTCCAACTTGACGGTCTTATTCTGCAGCATTTTATCGTAGTAGCAAGCGAGTCAGCTATGGTTATTTGTTATCGTTGAAATACAAAATCGGGCATATAGAGAGGTATTATGTATACGGACACATGGTGCGAAACGATTGTTTGCGTATACGAATACAGCAAATACTTATGATTCATTCAAGAGATATTGAAAAAATCAATGATTTGATAAATGCAAATGTTTATTTATTTAATAAACAATGGAGAAAAATAAGAAAAATTCGAAAACAATTGGAATATCGAATTCATATTGTTATATTGAAAGACTGGTTGGCATGAGCTTACTTTTGTAATTAAATAAATTTAATAACGTTACTCGTTAAAGTTAGCTATAGATATAATTCGCACAACTATAGAAATTTTTGGACAATATAATGAGTTCGACATAAATTATAATTTTTCAAGAGATACAAAAATAATATTCAAAGCCTCGTTTATGCATTGAACCCTGATAATCATACATGTTTTATTTTAAGTATAGTGATAGTTGCATTGTGTATAGCAAGGAATATAAAGTCGTGTACAAATACATTATAAACTATTACAATTTTTGACTTTTCCGTTGTATGTACAACTCATAGGTGATTCGTCACTAGGAGACAGAAAAATCTCAGCTTATCGAGAATTTAAAACATTAATTACTTTTTCAAACCCAAATACCTCAAGATTTAGTTTTACAGTCCAAGGTCTAATACCTTGAATTTGTGAAAATTTTAAAATATCAAATTCAGAACACGGAAATCAATTATATTATTTTTATCGTTCAATCGCATTTGACACGAATGATAAATAATCAAAAGTTTTTATTCTTAAAATATCAAATTCAGAACACGGAAATTAATTATATTATTTTTATCGTTCAATCGCATTTGACACGAATGATAAATAATCAAAAGTTTTTATTCTTAAAATATCAAATTCAGAACACGGAAATTAATTATATTATTTTTATCGTTCAATCGCATTCGACACAGATGAAAAGGATTAAATAAAAGAAACTTTTATCAAAATAATTTTAGAACATAAAAAGTGAAACACGTGACGGCAGCGTGTTACATCTCCCTTCCCCTGGAAGAAAGCCGTTGCCTGTATTCGGCAAGGATTTCTTATTTTGTGGAAAGAAAGGGAAGAATCTATTCTTCGATCGTTCGTAACTAAGACGTCTTTATTATTGTTATTATTTGTTATAGTGTTTCGCCGTTAAATCTTTCCCTCGATAGAATTTAGAGTCCTATTTTACCCTCAACGTTTATACATGAGTTTTTGGTTTACCCGTAACCTTTAGTTATCTTAAAACACTATTTCCAGAGAAAAATATGCTTCGAATGGAACATAATTATACCCTCTTGAACTCTGTAACCCAAGAACCTATTTCGCGGCCGCAAAATTAGGACATTTTACATTTCATACCAACAACATTTCGATTTCTACAGTTAGCTAGGCTGGAGAATCTAATTCCTGGTAATCCGTTACGAGAGCGGAGCCATAAATCCCATTGAGTTTTTCCTCAAAATGAATTGAAATCTCATTTTATTTTTATTTATTCGTTCTTATTCATCTCCTTTCTTTTATTTTTATTTAAAATCTCCCTTATAACAATGATTTATCCCATTTTTTTAATTTTTTTGTTCGTTTCCAAAATTCAAGCAGTGTTGATTTTTCTCTAAACTCCATCACGTCCTGTAAATTTTCTCTCTGTTAGAAAATCCTTCAAATCCAAATTTCGCATCTGCCCATCCTAAAGTTCTATTCTTGTACAACATTGCCAGAGCCTTTACAAATACATCTTATAACTAAACCTTAATATTACGCATGAGGACGACTGGGAAGAGAAGTGATAGTCTCCATTCTTACTGTACTACTGTACCTATTTCTATTTATGGGGAATAAGGAAGAAAAGAGGAAAATCGACCACCACCCCACATTTCCTTTTTCCTTCTGTCTTCCAACGTCTCTCTTTTTATTTTGTTTGACCAATTACAGAATTATATGATTACCCATTTTTTTGTTATTTTTTTTTTTATACCTATATATTTTTTTTGTTTACTCCCTTTTTATTGTATAACAAAGATAACCCTTCACCAAAAAAAAATTGGATACAATAATAAGGTACTTAATACTAAGGTTTTTCCTTATCCGTGAAGATTGAACGCTCGTTGTTCTTCTCGAAGTGGTTGCAGCTCGTTGGCAGGGTAAAATGATGTCGTCTTCTTCTTAGGATCGGTGTTTTCTTAAGGAGCACTGGAAGGTATAATACTCAGGGGGATGCCAGCCTCGATATCTTCGCTTGGGATTTTTCGAGACCTTTTGTTGGGAGGAACTCTTACGTGGAGTATAAGGGTCGCAAGGCTGTCCCATGCAGCGGTGAGGAGGTAGATAGACCATCCGAATACCGAGTGAAGGGCGAACAGATGAAGTGCCGTATCTAGTAGCCCTTTGATGAGTTTCAGGAGGAAGTATATTCCTAAGAATCCAGCACTGTAGGTGCCAAATAAGAAAAATTTTGACCACATGTTATCCCAGACGTCCTTTGCCAAATCTTCGAGGTTCAACAAGTTTTTCATTGAAAGGCCTTCGACGTCAACTGTATCTCCTAGCGATCCTTTGGCTATTGTGTCCAGAACTCCAGCGCGATCCATTGGAAAGAGTGTGTTCTCTCGAAATTTCTCGAGGTCACTTTCGGTGTAGATTCCAGAGGATGCGAGGTTGGAGATGCTGTGGTACTCCCATGTAGGTTTTGATAACGGTTCTAAGTGTTGTGGTGCTATTGTCTCTACTGGATTAGGCGTAAATTTGTACCATTTTCCATCGATTTCGTGTGTGGCAGGAGTTAAGAAGTTACATGAAATTGGAGTTCCTCGTCTTTTCAAGATGCGAGTCTTCGGTGTTAGAAAAAAGGTCTTGTTGTTAGCTTCAACTAGGATTTCTTGGTAACAATTTGCGGTGCTTTTGATCTTGATAACTATTGGTGTGCATTTTAAAATGTTTACTACCTCTCCTGAAATGGTAGCCATATATCCGGGTCCGTCCATGAGGTTGTAGGCGAATTCATCTGGCTTCAATGTTGCTATAACTAAAGCATTTCCAAGTATTTTTCTTTCGAGTTTACAGCGTTTCTTTATTACATCGAAGTATAGGGTTTCAAATTGTTTCTTCATTCGTTTCTCTATATAAATGAATTTTGAATTCGTATAGGTAAGTGTATCCATATCTCGAGGGTTGATTTCCCGTTTTGGGATGAGGAATCCTCCTTTTCCGGCTTCGAGGATGAACAGACGAGGATGTTCCGTGGAATAAACTTCATATCCGCATACTGAGAGAGAATCCCTTTTTGTTAGAGCGAAAGTGATGCCGCTTGTCTCTACAGTGTAGACAGGTTTCAATTCATTTTCTGAGTGGTCTTCTAGTCGAAATCCAAATCCTTGGTACAATACGAAGTATTGTTGATGGTCACAGAATCCTTGGGGTAAAATGTCCCAGAAAGCGTAATCTCCATTTGTCATTGAACAGAATTGTTTCTTGATCGAGCAACGTATTCCGGAGTTCAAAAAGATTTTTCCTTCTTTTGTAGAAACGGGCGCATAGTAATCCTGCAGTGTTATTTTCACAGTAGCTTGTACCGTGACCTTTTGCCAGTTTCCAAATCTGTCTCCGTACGTTGCACCTTCACAACTACCATCGGTATTTAGTACTCCTGCAAGTGTGACCGTCCTAGTATCTGTTGTGTTGGCTTTGAAGTCTGACAAAATTGCTTGGTCCAGTTGTATTCGTCCCCGTTCATGGAGATGTTTACATTGTTCCCTAGTAGGTTCGCGAAAGTACTCAGCGAGACCATTTGAAACTGAATGGTCGGCAAAGAACCCACAACGGGTAACTAAGCGTTTGATTTCGATTCTACATATCTGGACGTACAGGGTTCCAAATTCATTCGACTGGAGTAGTTGCAGGGAGACTTCCGTTTTCACGACTTGAGGGCGGGGAATATTACACTCTCCCAGGTCCTTCAGACTTAACCGGGTGATGTTTCCATCCAGCGTTCCGCAATCGTAGCCCAACAATCCCAGGGCGACGTGGAGAGAATTCAAGATGAGGATGAGTTTAAACATTTCTGTAGGGATTACATAATTTTCTTATTACTATTATTTCTCCTTCTTTTTGACTCTTCTTCCTATTCTCTTATCAATTTTCGCTATCACTATCATGAATTAAAGTCGGAATCAACCTATTTGTGGAGACTATCTTCTCTTGTTTCCCTATTCTTATTTTCGTCCTTTCATTGTCCAAGATTTCTATGATCTTGAACGGTCCGTTCGTGTAATCATCGAACTTTCCCACCTTTAGACCCTTTCTTAAAAATACATAATCATTTGCTGACAGTGAAACTGAATTAACAGAACGATCGTAATATTTTTTGTACCGCTCTTTTGCTTTGGTCAAATTCTGTCGGCACTCGTCCCTGATACAATCTAATCGCGCCATTAATTTCACGAGGTATTCGTCGTAAGTTTCCAACCTTTCATGTTTGAGTGGAGTATGGCTTGCAGGTAATATACTCGTCTTACCAAATACTAACTCGTATGGGGTGAACCCCGTACCATCGTGTACGCTGGTATTGTAAGCAAACATGGCCATCTCGATCCACTCATCCCACTCCAGGTCATTTTTCGCAAAGGTTCTTAAATAGTGAGCTAATACAATATGTGTCCTTTCTAGACTGCCGTTACTTGAGGGTTTGAATGCAGTTGTCTTTATTTGTCTGATACCGAACCTCTTTGAAATTATTTTAAGGAGTTTTGAAAGAAAGTTCGTCCCCTGATCAGTGAGTACAGCTTTGGGTGTGCCGAAGGTGCATATCAAACGCTTGATCAAACCTTCCGCAGTGGAATCAGCGCTAGCATCGGGTAAGGGTACGCCTATACAGAACTTTGTCAATAAATCTTGCATCGTAAGTATATACTTATTTCCATTCTCGGTTATGGGAAGTGGCCCTACAAGATCGAGAGCTACCTTCTCGAAAGCAGTCCCTGGCGTATCAGTAATCACCATTGGTTGTTTTATTTTTCTTCTAGTCAATTTCTTTACCTTGCATGAAAGACATTTAGAAATATAATTCCTAACATCGTTTCTCATATTTTCCCAATAAAATTTTGCTCTGAGTCTGAGATAAGTCTTATCTTGCCCTTGGTGACCCCCTATGGCAGAGCAGTGTGACTCTTCAACCAAGGAGTATCTTTGAGATATGGTTGGGATTTCGGTCTCTCCTGTACATATGACGACCTTCAATTCCTCTTGTCCAAAGATCCTTACCAATTCATTCTCGAATTGTTTCCAAGGTATTCCGTTTAGAGTTTCGAACTTAGAGAGATTTATAATGGAAATTCCCTTTTCAATTACAATCCTTTTTATTTTCTTCAGTCCTTCTTTTACTAGTTCAAAAATTTTCTTATTGTCTCTTTCCATTTCGTCTTGTACGCAAAGAGCGAAAATGTAATTTCGCGCGACCTTATTGTACTGTAAGTCTCCGATTTTATGGTTGTAAAATTTTTTTACTTCTCTTTTTTTGCAAAATTGTCTGGAAGATTCATCTACTGGTTTGTTTTGAGTATCGACAAATAAAAGACAGTTACCGTGTTTCATGAAAAGATGATCCTTGTTTTCATAGATATTCTTTCTTTGTATACATTTTTCTAATTCATACGTTAAGTTGTTTTCAATGTTGTTTTCTTCATCCTCGGTAGATTGATTCTCGTCTGTCTGATTGGTCTTTATCGTCGATGTTTCACTTTCGATTTCGGTGTTTTATTCATCTTCTTTCTCCCTTTTGAATTCATCTTCTGTGTCTTTTTCACTTACATCGTCAGTTGATGACTCTGAGTACCCTAGACGCTTCTTTGGTCTATCTCGCTTGGGTTTTTCTTTAACTTTCTTTTTACGGTTGTATTCAACTGAATCTTTATCACTGCCTTTTTCGTATTCTGTATCAGAACTACTAGCATTTTCGAACGACTCAGGTTCTTCTTTTGATTGATTTCCTTTGTTGTTTGCCTTGGTTTTTTGTTTTTCTTGCTTCTTATTTATTTCCTGACGATATTGTTGTCCCATTTTGGTAGGTTTCTTATTCCTACTCGATCGTCTGGGTTCTGCGTTGTTGATCATATGGATGCTTTCACAAAAAATATCCTCTGCTTCTTGAACTGGGTTTCTCGAAAGGGCATCGGCGTTGGTGTTGGTTACTCCAGAGCGGTGCTTTACCTCATAGTCGTATTCTTCTAGTCTTAACTTCCATCTTGTCAGACGGCTGGTCGGATCTTTTGCAGTTTTCATCCAACACAATGGTTTGTGATCAGTCAGGACAGTAAATTTTCTTCCATACAAATAAGGTCTAAAATGTGATACACAAAACACTATAGCAAGGGCTTCCTTCTCGTAAGTACTATAGTTTTTCTCAGCCTTGTTGAGTTGTCGTGACACATAAGCGCATGGTCGGTCTTGTCCTATTTTTCCTTGACTCAATATCCCTCCAATCGCGTAGTCGCTTGCGTCGGTTGTTAAGATGAAGGGTTCTTTGAAGTCTGGATATTGTAGTACAGGATCGCTGCAAAGTTTTTCTTTGAGAGTTGAAAATGCTTGTTCTTGTTCGTTTTTCCAATCAAATGTCGAATCTTTTTCGAGCAGTTTTGTCAGGGGTTTTGAAATTTTCGCAAAATTTGCAATGAATCTTCGATAATACGATGCTAATCCCAGAAATTGTCTCACATTTTTAACGTTCTTCGGTCGTGGAAAATTTTTCACTGCAGAAACCTTCTTTGGATCGGGTTTTAACCCGTTGTTCGTGATCTGATGACCTAGAAAGGTGACGTCACGTCTTAAAAACTCACATTTATCAGGCTGCAATTTTAGGTTGGCTTCTCGTAGTCTCTCGATCAATAACTTAAATTTTCTTCTGTGTTCACTCAAATCCCTGGCATAGATCACGATATCATCCATATAGACGAAGAGTTCTGTTCCTTGGAGTCCTAACAATACCACATCCATCAACCTCTGAAATGTAGCTGGTGCATTTTTAAGGCCAAATGGCATTCTCGCAAACTCCCAATGACCGTGAGGGCTGGAGAAAGCTGTTTTTGGTGCGTCTTCTTCTTTCATACTGATTTGGTGGAATCCAGAGGCAAGGTCGAAGATGGAAAAGTATTTTGCTCCTCCTAGCTGGTCCAATATTTCCACAATATTGGGTAGAGGATAAGAGTCTCCTACTGTTTTCTCATTAAGAGCCCTGAAATCCAAAACCATTCTCCAACGAGGATTTCCATGGCTATCAGCTTTCTTTGGGACAATCCAAACAGGTGTATTGTAAGGAGAATGTGATGGTCTGATTATATCATGCTCTAAAAGTTCCTTCACTTGTCTATTAAGTTCTTCTTTTAAAATCGGCGGAAAGCGATATTGTCTGGTGTTGATAGGTTTATTATCTCCTGTATGAATGGAATGTTGGTGTAAATGGGTGCTGGTTAACTTCTCCTCGGGCAGGTGAAAACAATCAGCGGAAAATTGAATAAGGTTATAAATCTCATCCTTTTCAGTATGGCTCAGATCGTCTAGTCGAAGAAGTTCTTTGATTTTATCTAGACGTGATCGAGTGTCAATTTTGAAGCATTTCTTAGAATTTTTCTTTCTTCTTCCTGGATGCTTGGTTTTCTTTTTAGAACTAATAGTTTTCATAGTTTCTTGAATTTCCTGTATCTCGTGTATTTCTGGTTCAGGAATATTGATTTTTATATCTTTTTCAGTGGTATTTGTAAAAGGTAAATATATTTTGTTATTATAATTGCGTATAACGGCGTTACCAGCATATAAGCCCTTTTTTATATCCAATGATTCAATTATTCCAGTTTCTAATTTAGTGGGTTTTATATTAATACAAAAGATTTTTTTCGATCTGGCAGGAACGTTTATTACTTGTTCGTTAGTGTTTCTATGTATCTCCTTTTCGCATAACGGAGTTTTTGAATCTTGGATCTCAAAACAATTCTCTGCCCAGTTAATCCTTGCTTTGTTTCTTTGAAGAAATGAGTTTCCAATCAGGCCGTCGCAAGATTCGATTGGAAATGAGTCTGGTACAACGAAAAATTTGATTGGGATCCTGAAAATATCTAATATGACTGCTCCAAAAGTAGAAATTTGTCCATCTGTAATTCCTGTTAAATATATTTTTTCATTTTCGTTAACGAGATGATTTTTTACGAATTTCTGTTTGATGAGGCATACGCTGGCTCCAGAATCTAACATTAGCTTGATGTTTTGATTATTTACTTCTATCATTATGCATGGGGGTTCGGTACCTTCTGAAATCTTCGCGGGAATATTGTGAATCCTTACATGCGTTGGCGATCTCGAGAGGCTGTCCCTCCCCCATGCTGGAGGCGCTCCTCGTTTTTTGGCTGATTAACCGTGTTTCTGCTCCCCTGAGGTTCCCTATTTCTCTGGAAGTCTCGAAAATTGCCTCCGGGTTGCTGCTGAGAATCCCGATAATTATTCCTGAATTGATCGTTATTCCTAGGATTTTGGTAACCTTGATCGGGTTGGCGCCAATTGTTTTGACGGGTATTCAAATATCTGTCGTTCCTGGATTGATCATTGGCGAAATTGTTGTTCGGGTAAAATCGTGAGTTTGGTCCTGAGTTGTTATATCGCATTACTTGGCGGTCATTGTAAAATCTTGACATGTCGTCGCCCTGATTCTGGAACGGGGTACGGTTGTAGTTCGTAGGTCGTTCCGTTTGAATAACCCTTATAGGTCGATATCGGCAATTTTCCGTAGTATGGTTCGCTCGTTGGCAAATTGAACAACGTTCCAATGAAGGGCACGCGGGGGCCTTGTGCTCAGGATTCTTGCATATCTGACATCTCTCTAATGTAAGGTTTTCCATTTTTGCGATTCTCGGACAGTCGCTTAATTCGTGATCAAGTGATTTGCAGAGTCCGCAACTTGAAGATTTATGATTCAAATTATCTCTTCGAGCTTGAGTTTTCTCAATTTGGATTGCCTTGGGTCCAGCAATAGTCAAGTCTTCGGTGTCGGACATCAAGGCTCGAATTTCTGTTTTCAAACCGTTCATAAAGGCTCTACAAGCTTCTTGAGAAATTTCGTTTTTTCTTTCATCAGAAATATGCCCATCGTTTTCGTTTTTTATCGTTTCAATTATCCTGTTTCCTAAATCTTGTATTTTGAAGAAGAATGACGTCACGTCCTCGGATTTGTTTTGTACTGTACGCGCCATGTTTCCGCACAGTTCGAATGTACTCTCGAGGGGTGAAAACGTTTTTAGAGTTCTCAGTAACGAGTCTATGGTGCCAGGAATTTCATTTTCGAATGCCCTAGCAGCGCTTCCAGTAAGTTTGGCGCTAATTAGGCTAGCGAGGTAACCCTCTGCTCCGGCGGGTAGCATTTTCTTCGCTCGGTGGCATGCTAAGGAAAATTCCCGGAAACTGGGTCCCGAAGATCCACCTGAAAATTTTGGTATGATGTCCATTACGTCTCTCAGTCGAATATTGTGTTCAGCCATGTTAACTTCCTGATTTTTTTCTATATTCCTGTCCTCGTTTATCTGGGGCTCTTCTTTTGGTTTCTGCTGCGTTGCGTTTAGTAATTCGCGGCTAAGATACTCTTTCCTTTTTTCCTCAGGGAATTGAGCGAGAGTGTTCCTAGTAATAGGAGTAGGATCGTAACTTGGGTTGAAATTGAGGTTAGACATCTAGGATAAATCCGGTGGATTTAGTCATCTTAAAACCTTCTATCTTTGATGGTTATTTGGATGCGATTATTTGAGAGAAGGGCTCTTGAGGGTTTTCATTCAAGGGTGATTACTTCAGTGGTAGGTTTTATTAGGTTTTCTTGAATCTTCTTTAGCGTATTAAACATAGGTTTTTGTTTCTCGAAAATTTCGTCTTTTATTATTATACACTTGGCTTTTAAATTCTTTCTTAAAATTTCAATCCTTTTCACGTATTTTCTTTGGTTTCTTTTCATTAATCTTTGTTTATTCCTGGGTAGTTTCACAAATTCCTGTGTGACTGTCCTGTAGTCCTGCAACCTCCACAATTTGTGGTATGTTTTAATCCAAGATTGCCTAATCTCAGAACCAGTTCTCATAATTTCTCTCTAATTTATCGTCGTCAACAGCATTAATGGTGATCACTGACACACTCCTGATTTTTATTTTATTTTATTTTATTTTATTTTTATTTCAAAAAGAAAAGAAAAATACAAAAGAAAAAAAATGTTAATAAAATTCTAGTCTTTTCATTTGAAAGATTATTCAAGAAGGCCGAAGGTGGGTTCTGGAAACAACACCCTGGGGAACAAGTTCCACCTCCTTGGCTATCTCAAAAATCTGTCAAAGAGTTTCAAAGATCAAATCTAAAATGTCTCTGCAAAAAAAAATTTATTGCAAGGAATTTCTTTGTCAAAGTCAAGAGTAGGTTTTGGATGCAACACCTTGGGGAACAAGTTCCACTCTCTTGACTATTTACAAATCATCCCTGTTTATTTGAAGAGACAATCATAGACTGCTTCAACAGAATAAGTCATAAATATTATTGCGTGTGTATCTCTCTCTATACTCTGTTTCTATCGTATATATAAAAAAAAAAAATCATGAGACACGTTGCCAGGCTCTGAGATTTTGGCCCTCAAAACAATTCAAGACCCTACCGGCTGCGCCATTTTTTTTCCTGTAACACGCGAGACCCCGATTGGGGAGAGCCCAACGTTGTCCCTCGATATTGCAGGAAAGGACCAACGTAGAACTACGGCTCCACGTGACCCTTTAGTGTTATGAATTGTTTTGAGGGGTTTTGAATTAACAACAAGGTTTGATTTTTGTGCTAGGTAATGCTGTCTGGCAGCGTTATTATTTTAAAATAGACAATACAAATTATAATGATTATTATGGCTCTGGCAAGATGTCGTCTAGAATAGGGGACAGGGCTCGTGGGGGAGGAACAAAGATTATCGAAATGTTGTTTAGTTCTTCCTCATTGGTGAGGTTGGTTCGTTCGGTGATTCTTTCGTTTGTCCAGAACGGTACAGGGATTGTCAGGTTCAACTTAAGTCGCCGGAATGCTTTTATTCCGTCTCGGGAGATTATTTCATCTCTCTCGTAATTTTTCTTATATTTAATGAAGCTCTTTTTGTCCTTATGCGGAAAGGTTTTTAGTCGTTCAATATTTCTCCTACCCGCGGCACAACCCCGCTGGTATTTTTCTAGATTATTTAGTTGGTCGTGCACTAAAAAATATCAAAGAGTTATTTTTCGTTAAAATCAATATTATAGTTTTTTTTACTTTTCTGAAAGATAACGGGTTAGCAGCGCAGGTTTGCCAAAAAGGCGCAATTTGCCAAAAAGGCGCAGGTTGCCAAAAAGGCGCAGTTTGCCAAAAAGGCGCAGTTTGCCAAAAAGGCGCAGGCTGAGAAGCAACGACTGAGGAAGGTGCGGGCCTTTATATACCCGAAAATTGAGTTCTTTTTTGGTGGGGAAGCAATGGAATTTTACAGAAAAAGAATAAAATCAAATTCAGAACACGGAAGTCAATTATATTATTTTTATCGTTCAATCGTATTTGACACGAATGATAAATAATAAAAAGTTTTTATTCTTAAAATATCAAATGGAAATCAATTATATTATTTTTATCGTTCAATCGTATTTGACACGAATGATAAATAATCAAAAGTTTTTATTCTTAAAATATCAAATTCAGAACACGGAAATTAATTATATTATTTTTATCGTTCAATCGCATTCGACACAGATGAAAAGAAAAGAAACTTTTATCAAATAACATAAAAAGTGAAACACGTGACGGCAGCGTGTTACAGCATAAAGTTTAATTGCATGTTATTTCTTCAGTTTAGTGTTATCTAGGTAGATTCAAATTAATTTAATACTGTAGAATCATATTCTTGAAACGTTGAGTAATTGTAAGTCGTTGAAGTCTGTTGAATCACTTCTAACATTAAATAAAAATAATGAAAATTTCAAATTTATTAAAGTTAGACATGAAATGAGTGTTGAATTGTAATTTGAATAGATCGTATATTAGAGCTTCTTTTTTACAATAAGAAAAAACTTTTCACTTGAAAACCTTGATTGTTAAATTCGGTTGATGATATTTCATATATTTACAGTGAACTTGAGAATGTCTTAATATACATTTATGCTTATGAAAGCCATTAATTTATGTTATTGCAGAAACTTACTATGTTGAGAATGATTTTTAAAATTTCGACGGAGAGTTTAGTCAATATTTGAGAAGAAACTGTAGAGTAGTGGCGAAAAAAGTGGGAGGATGATTGAAATACTACAAACTTTTAGAAAAATTTGAAGAATAATTTTTACCTTGTTTGAAAATGGATGAAAATTTTGATTATGAAAAAAGTATGAAGGTGCTTAATTTCAAAACTGATAGTTTCTGCAATCTTCTGCAGTTAATCAATAATGACACATGAAATTTTTAGAAGTATAGTAATATTTTGGAAGCATTCTTTTTTGGCCTTACATTGAAATTCCTTCTTCATAATTCTAGAGTATTTATTACTTGATTAGCATATTCAGTGATTCATTCAAAAATAGACGATTGAGAATTTTTGTCGTGTCCAAACTTAGTTCGGAATGTTTTTAAAGAATATTTTGAGAATTTTCAAAAATGATCACAATTTTTGTACAATACATAATATAGATAACTAAGAATTTTAACTATCTAAAGTAGCCATAATTAAATAAAAATCAAAACATTACAAAATTCTGAAGATTTTTGCTTCAAAACCGCCCCATCGACACGCTCTTTTTTTAAAAAAAAATCTTTTCCTACCTAACAAAAACTTATTCGAAAATACTTTAAACGTTAATTTTATTAATTAATATGAAATTTTAGTTTGAATACAACTTTTGGCACAATACTGAGCCATTTTCTAGCAAAAGATTACAAAGATTAAAATTAAAATCAGGAAAACTGAAATTTAATTGAATTCAAAAAATTAAATATAAGTAAAGTTGAATTTATTACCGAGTAAATATGACGCCACAACCAGTCCAGACGAATTGCAGCGCAATACTAAAATAATTTCACCCAAATGCTCAAAACACAACACAAAAAATAAATAAGATAAAACGATTTTAAATGTCTCCAATATATTTATCGTAAACTAAACTCAAAAACTTTGCATCTTCCTGTTTATTTATAGCATTATCAGTCTTTTTAATGAAAATCGTTTCCGAAACTGACCGTTTTCTATAATTTGTTTCTTTATCGAATATTTTCACATCGTTCCATTTGAAGTCATGGCCCTGTTCAATTCTATGTTCAGTTAAAACATTATGATTCGAGAAAACGTGTCTTATATTATTTTCATGTTCCTTTATTCTAGTTTTGAGGCATCTTTTCGTTTGTCCTATATATTTAGTCTCACAATCATTACAATTAATTTAGTAAACAACACATTGTTAGTCAGTTATTAACAATTTATCTTTCCCTTTTTTGATAATATTTTTATTCAACATAATATTAGTTTTATAAATAACACCGAAATTATAGTTTTTGAATACTTAGTCTATTCTTTTATTCAATTTCTCGAAAAATGGTAAAACCGCAAAGTTTTTCTTTTCAAAGTTAGAATCAATACTTTCGTTACACATGAATTTAAGATGATTTATTCTTTTATGTATATATTTATCAATGAATTCAAGAGGGTAATTATTAATAGTAAGAATTTCTCTTATTTTTCTAAAATTATTATTATGGA
>JABFQI010000117.1:0-15307 GCA_022816925.1 Trichacis sp. ZL-2020 | reverse complement strand
AAAAAGGTCGAGGGAAATTATGGTATTGTATTTTTACGAAGAATAAAACTCTTGTGTTGAAAATTTAACAAAGAAAATAAAGCTTGAAAAAATAGTTTGAAAAAGGTAATAATTATAATAAATGAAGAAATAGTGCCGGAAAAAGTCCAAGAACATGTGGTGTATAAAAATAAGTAAAAAAAAAGACGTGGAAAGATTTTTGATTCGATATATTCTTCAACTTTTCGCCCTCAACATCACACGTAAATTGAATAGTGAAGAAGTAGACAATGGGGAATTCATATATAAATTAAAATGATCGAATCAATCATACCAAATGTACAGCTGCTGACGTTTGTGTGGAGAAATTTATAAACAACAGTTAACTATATTTATGACTTTCTGCATTGCATTGTATTATTAAACTATTGCGTCTGTTTTTAATTTGTTTCTTAAAAATATTTTAGGTGTATAATTTTTACACTCAACAAATTTAAAAATGTGAACAGCAATTTTCGAGCGGTTTATAATATACATATTATCCAATAATTTAAAAATTGTTCTATTTACATGATGCATGTAAAAATCTGATTAGTATTCCGAGAATCCAAAAGAATATCAAATGCATATTCCAAAATGCATATTCAAATATAATTTGCAATATTTTAAATACACATAATATATAATAATATATCAAATATAAAATCACTTGGTATGAGGAAAAGTATAATTTATCCAATTTAATCACTCTTAATGAAGATATACTCTACTTATACTTCAAAAAATATTCAATTTCGAAATACAAAAATTATTGAAAACACCGGAGCACTTAAAAATGTTGTTTTAGTTTTTAATTTGCCTTGCGTATAGACAGTGTTAGGTAATTTATTAGTTGCTTTTTCGTTATTTTGTGTCACTAAAATGTAAAATAGAGAAATAATTAGTACTACAAAATTTCTGAATTAACTTTTATTGATCACTTTCCAAAATTACGATAAATAAACATACTCGGTAAAAGCAATGACATGAGATTTTTACTTTTATAGTTGAGTTGAAAACTGTGTTCATCTAAAGCCACATTTCTCGATTCCCTCGACTCCTCACATCTTTTATGTATTTTTTCGGCAAAAATATGTTTGAAATAAACAACACTGCCTTCGATTGTTGTAAGTCATGCCAGAAGGTTCAAATTTTATATCAAGACACTTGATTTAAACTTAGTGTTTCAATAACCGAAATCAGTATGCCACATTGTAAAATGCACCAGTTACGAAATCTGTCCTATGTAGTTTGAAACTTATCAAGTACATGTTATGGTAAGGCTCATTTCACCACTATATCATTTTAAATAACATACTACAAAGATGCAAAAAATAAAAGTCCCAAAAATTCTTGTTTGATTCCCGTAATATTGAACAGAATGCCCGTTTTTGAGACATTTAGAACCCAATGGGAACGTAACGGAAATCCTCTTTTGTTCCTGTTTCGTTCCCGTGAGAATCAAACAGGAATCAAACGGGGATTTTATGGGAATTTGGTGCTGGGTGGGTAGGGGCGCATGGGGCAAGCTTGATATTTTCCTGAAATGTGAAGCCATACATCTAAACTCACGTGAACTTTGTTTCAGATCATCCTTGAGATTTTACATGTGAATTTGGCATCATTTCATAACAATTAACGTTTTTATGATTTTCTACCTTGTTTCTTGGCCAAGTTGTGATTTGGGAAAAAAATTAAAATTAATAAAAACAGAAACCTCAAAAGCTGTTCATAAAACGTTGCTCAAAACGAAAAGCGTATGAATATTATTCTGCAAAGGATTCATGTTCTGTTGAAAGTTGATTTTGAAATAATAAAAAATGTAGAAAATGAGTACTGAACTGTGACTCAACTCGGAAGAAACACAATTAAATATAATTTCCTTGGAAAACGACTACTTATAAGGCACCAATAGGAAAATACCTATATATAGGGCACCTATAAGGCGTTTTCATACTCGAAGAATTTTGTCAAGTTGATAAAAAAACAACTACCATTGGATTCGAACCCGGGACATTGAGAGTTCTAGACTACAAGCTTAATCACTGCACCACAGCGTTCAATACACATTCAAGGGAAAATATTAAGTATACACAGTGCGCGACCATTCCCAAGTAGTAGCAAGTGTCTCTATTAGAAGCAGTTATCCTTATTAATTGCCAGTGTCGTAACTAGTGACTGGTATCCTAATCAGTAATTCCGATATCCCTATCAGTGGCAAGAATCAATTTACGCCGAAATTACAATTCTCGCGCAAGTATTAAAGAAAAGATTATGTTGGATAGACAATACATTTTGCGGAATCTACTAAATCATCATTTGGTTGCATTTGGTGAAATCAAGAAAATCTTTTCTCTGAGAGCATAATTGAATTATTTCTTGATCCAATAAAAGATTCGTTGCTGACAAAGAGACGAATGTATTACAAATTCTTGATCCTGACCATCGATAAATCGCCGCCCCCTTATCGCGCAATTTCCAAGAGAGTGAGCTTGCGAGGTTTCGGATCGTCGACCGATAAACGCGCGAATCACACGAGTGCGGCTGCATGTATAATGGGACGCGGGTTATAATCTCGAATCGTGACCGAGTGAGAAGGCACCATGTGCACTTGGCAAGGTCGTGTCGATTACCCGAGGCCTACTTATATGTATTGTATAATCGCTCGTCAGTCAATGAACATAAACCGGAAATCGATGTGTCGTTCAGTAGTTCCCCGACTTTATAAATTTATACGTGCTCTTTTTATGCTTCGATAGCTCGCTTCAATTTTATTCGGCCCGAAAACAGAGGAACGCTCTTTTTACGTCAAGACTTTAATTAAGAGGAATCTGAAAATCCATTCAATGTCAGAATCTTATCATGAGTGTGAGTTGAGTGATTGAAAAGTGATTAATAATAGAAATTAGATGCTATCTTTAAACTACAACAAATATTTTGTATGATGATAATTTTTCACAGAAATCCGAGATATAGAATAAACAACTATTTGATATCAAAATATAGACTCGAGCTTTCTTCGAAATTCCCATAAACTACAGAAAATTACATTTCCAAGTTCTGAAAAGTCACTGGTATGCATAAGCGAATTTGCACCGGAATTCCACTCGAAACTTTTTATCAGATACTTATGGAATTACTCGTTTTGAAAACGTGGAAGTAATCTTCGCAAAACACAAGTTTCTAAATATTTGTAGCAACGGTCCTTTATGGAAAATTTAGTTCCATCCGGTTATGTGACGTTATATTAAGTTACTCTAAAATCGATGTGTAGCGATTGCTGTAAAACAGCATTTGTGAATGTACATATGATTGGAATTAATTCCATATCCCGATTATTGAAATCGTGAATGCAATAAGCGGAAAGACTGGAAAAATCAACATGCAAAGTAACGAATGATGCCCGTGACATTGTCAATGCCGCGAGGCTGTTGCTCATTCCCAATCCCCTTGGCCGTGATTCGCAACAAATTAATAATTCACTTGCATCGCCATTCAAGTACAATCACACGGGACGGGAATCTTGCAAATACGATATGCATGTCTGAATCTGGCGCCGTCTTGATTCAATTTGATCGCCGTTCAAAATACACTGGATCCCGAGCACAACTCTGCGGTCTTCCCGGGTACGCATTTTTATCACTGATCCTTAGAAAACTTTTTTTCATCAATAATTTCAAGTGAAACAAACACACGCACTCTGGAACAAGATTTTGTTTATTTTCCAAAATCATGATTTTGTAGATGCCAAAAAATATTTTCTCAAATCAAAAAATGATTCGACAATTCAACGAAATCTTCTTTTCAAAACCCGCGCCGGAAAAGCGATTGCGACTCAAATCGACTTCTGCGGCTGATAGGGATATTCGTTACTAATTAGGATACCTGTTGCTAATTAGGACATTGGCTACTAATAGGGACAACTGCTATAAAATGGGACACCTGCCACTTATTGGATCACTTGCCTCTGATTGGGACACCTGTCACTGATTGAATCGATTGTTATTATTTCGAGAATCTGTTACTAATTGGGAAACTTGACGTTATTTCGGAAATCTGTCACTATTTGGTAAATTTTCCAGTAATTAGGATACTCGTTACTAATTGGAACACCTAGCGCTGATTAGGACACTTGCTATTATTCCGGACACCTGTCACTAATTAGCTTACTTGCCAGTAACATGGACAGCTGCCACTGATTGGTACACTTAGCACACTAATTGGGACCCCTGTCACTGATTAAGACATTACCAATCATGTTCATTTACTTTGTTTTTTTCATTTTTTGTTTCATATTCAAATTGGTTATTCATTATTCAATCTCAAATGGTATAAGAATAATATATTGTATTGTCCATTTTTATGATGTTTCATTAATACATTTTTTCATGTGGAAATAACTTAATAATTTTTTATTTGTTGAACAATGCAATTTATTCAGAATGATAACTATATAAAATGGTTGTTTCAAAATTGAAACAACCCACAAGCATTTTTCCATCAAAATCAGCTGCAATTTATTATGCATAACAATGAATAAAAATCAGCATTATTGATATTGTATCATTCTGAAACAAATTACCTAAATATTAAACGTCAAATCTTGAATTGGTTATCAAAAGATCCTGTATTCAGAACACAATGATTCCATTATATGCATTCAAATGAGTAAAAAGAAAAAAGTAATTAAAATTAACCATGAAAGGATTAATTTCCGAGCGATGGAAAGTGACGAGAGCGAGTTTTCTTGGCTGGTTCACATCTACGCAATTTGTGACAACGACGCGAGGCAAATGTCTTCATTAGATGACAAAAAGTCTGCGGCACGCCTTTAAGGTACTCTGCTGAGAACGAGAGTAACCTAAGCAGAGCATACAAAAAGTGTTCGCGTGCCGTTTACCGAGTAAATCCTCACAAGAAACGCTTAACCAGTAACCTTATAGAATCTTCAAGTCCAGTTTGGGAACGCATGTTACGTCGCGCAGAGCCATGTTCCGCGGCGACGAGGAAAGGCAAAAAAAATTTTTCTCCTGTAGCTTGTTTCTTGATTGAGTTCTCTTAGTTGCATGGCGGTGCGTGGAAAAAATTTGGAATCGAGGTTCATTGATTTACCCCAAGATTTAATTGACTTTACTGCTGATTGGTAGATATTTTAAAGGATATGTCGATAATTTAGAATTTTTAATTAATTGGAGCGATAGAAACAAATAATCAAAATTTTAGGATTAAAATGCCTGGATGTTTATTAAAATCAGGAAAAAATAAAATCATACTTAGGTTCTATATAAGCTTAAATTTTTTACCAAAGTGTATAATTATCAACTATCAAAACTGCAACACATTTCATCGAAAATAGCTACTGTATATTTTTTTTATCATTTTCAGAGCAACATAACCTGCAATGTATCTTGAATCCACACTATCATTTTTTATTCATTGATATTCAATCGAATGATGCTCTATCATGACACCATAAGTGGATGTTTTTCACTTTTATGAACTAAAGGCACTTTTATTATGTCGGAAACAGCTATGGTTTATCATTTCAAAACTGTTAAAGGAACATAACCTGCGAATTATTTGCTTTACACTACATATTATTTGCTACTTAATGACATTCAATGTAATGATGCTTTATTGCGATACCAGAGTTGATAATTTTTACTTATCTGAACTGAAGCACCTCCATTGTATCTGAAATATCTCTTGTAAACTTTTTTCAAAATTTTCAAAGCAACATAATCTACAATATCCATGGATTCACACTATCATTCGCTATTTAAGGTAGTACTTCCCTGAACTCTCTTTTCTTAAAAATAGACTCACAATCAGTGAATTTACACTGATGAAACAATGGATGTGATTATTAAAATAAGTGAAAAACACTGCAAATAAGTCAATTGTTATTAATTGTGAATCAACTTGCACAAAAATACCCCAATAGACGCTTTTTGGCTTATAAATCAGTGAAATTTCGCTGAATTTTTGGCATAATGTTTCTGCGACTCATATGCAGTTTTTTGTTTGATTAGTCAATTTCGTACGATTAATCTAACGAGTAATCATTTATAATCATGATTAAAATCTCTGCTTTGTGAACATGTGTATAAAAAAAAACAGCAAAATAATATCATTTTTGGCGCATGCTTTGATGAAGCAAATCTCAAGATTTGATCACAATTTAACAATTTTTACAACATTTTTACAAAATTTACTTGAAATTAGCACAAATTATGTGAAAATATTGATGTAGGTCGATGTTCTTTCAGGTCGCAATTGCGGAATACTCGATATGGAAATCCAAAATTATGAGTCATAGAAATGTTGAAGGAAGGATAAAGACACCGTTTAGTTGATCTTTCTCCTCGTTAATTAATACGAATGAGCGAACAGGGCGTTGAAATTGAAAAACTGAACCAACGAGCTATAATTTACAGCATGCGGGTATATATGATGTTTGCGTTGCAGGACCACAGCGTGGAAAAAGCCGAGATTCGTTCCCCATTCATAAATCCCATTAAAATGAACACGCAAACGCCTCTTGTAGCTCCTCGCTAGATTTCTAGTCAGTCCAACGAGTGCCGTTGTCGACACCTATATCATTTCGCGCCAGGGCATTATTAAATCATTATCGTCGCATTAACGCCTTATTTTTCACTCCCTGCAAAATTTCTTCCCTTTTATACATTCTTTTTGTGATTCATTAATTTGTTTTCCCAGCGTAATTGGTAACGTTAAATGTCAACATTTTTATTAATGACAAAATAAAACGAACTGCATCATAAAAAGCTCAGGTATACATAAGATATGTAATATCTTTCATCTATGCTTATGAAAATGAAAATGACATTGGGTATGGTCTTGTTAGAAATCCATATTTTATCCAAATTTCCTGTTATGTATTATAACAGGAAATTTCTTTCGGCGGTACAGTACTTTAGACCAACTTCGGGTTATATGATACATGTAATACATCCTTAATGTGCATTCTTTCTATGCTACTACCTCCGTGAAGAAATAAGAAAGACGTAAACCCTTTCGGGTGCCGTACATGTGTGCCAGAAGGATACCAAAGACATTCAATACTGCTATCATCGCACAAAGATCGAGGCAGCCAATCGGTCACTTCGATCGGTCACGCTTCGGGCACGCGCCGGCCTTCAGGAACGTAATGAAAAAGATGTATAAAAAAATTTAAAAAAAATAAAAGCGCTTGGATGCTTATAAAGACTGACGTTCAATCGATGGTGCATCGAGATTTCCCCGTCGATTTATTTTACAGGCCGTGACGAAGTACCTTTTCCATGGAAAAAATATCCGGATTCATGATCGCTTTGAGATTTTATACATTCAGTTTTATAACTTGAAAGGAAAATTGGATGTAGTTGGTGAGATTCGCAGTCGGAATTCCACGATATCTCATCTTTTTATTTTTCGCATGGGCGGAGGATCCACCGAATCGC
Organism: Trichacis sp. ZL-2020; assembly: GCA_022816925.1. NCBI lineage: Eukaryota > Metazoa > Arthropoda > Insecta > Hymenoptera > Platygastridae > Trichacis > Trichacis sp. ZL-2020. Next base: position 7,826 of record JABFQI010000117.1, on the reverse strand, counting down.
TGAACGCGTTCTGCTGTTGACGTATTCGCGGAATAGTCTGTGGGTAAACAAAAGTCGACCCATATTTTTTTATCCTCCATTCGCTTGGTACACGTTGTGGTACATGAACGAATTTCGTCGTGGCTATACATCACCTCACACTTGTTGCACAAGCGTGTCAGGTATATAAGATAGTAAACATGACTGGATTGACAACACAGTATACGTATCATTTGTTGCACAACCCGATGCGAATTAATCCACTGCATTATTCAACGTCTTCTTTGCGTCGGCATTTCAGACTGCGACAGCCTCATCGATACATTTATTTCTCTTTTTTTCTGATAATAAGCTTTACAATGGGAACTTGAAATTGTAAAGTTATAATTTTGCATTATACAAAGATGTTAAACAGCAAAGTGGGTGAAGTGTAAGAAGAAACATCCGTCATAATCAGCCATTAGACTCGATCGTTCTCTGCGCACACTCAACCAATTTAATTTGAAATGGTACAAAAATAGTTATGAAATGCAAAATGGAACCAAATGAACTTACAGTATAAAGCGTCACAGCGGAGCGAAGAAAAGAAGCAGTCTGCCTCGTGTTATGCCAATTCCAAGGTCACCAAAGAAGCCCGGACGCGGCAGGCAAAACCGTCTTCGAAGTGCACAACATGTTTTATTCCACGAAAAAGCGCGGGAGTTTCCGTTTAAAGTAAAAAATAAAAATAAAAATTGATTTAGAGTTGATGTAACATGTAATTATAGTTCGCGGCAGAGTAAATTATATAATTCTCAACGTTGGCACATCAAAAGAAGCCACGAGCGATAACACATACATCAAATTTTTTTAGGTATTCTGGTCTGTTGGAACAAAAATACACAGACGGTTCTTATAAAATGCCAGGGACCATTTTTTCGTTTTCTTCAAAAAGTACTGTATTTTTTGTCATAGGACCAATAATTTAGGGAATACGATGATTCTGAGGTCACATTCATTAAATTTTTGTTACGTTTCGAAAGATATTGTCGAAACAAAAAATAGTAAAACTCCTGTAACATTGATTTTATCCCATTATTCATAAAAAATTTCATCTCTGTTGGAAAAGTTATTTGCATAATCAGATTCAGGGGAAAAAATTAGTTACTCCAACATATTTCATTGTTGGACCCATAATTTTCCAGAAAATTACAGCTGGCCCCAGTACTACATCGGGAGTCTGCAAATATACGTCAGTAAATACGATAGAGAAAAAAGAGTCGTTCGAGGGAGGACTAATAGCCGCGTCGACACGCGATCAACGAAAGTTGAGCGATTCACAAACTCGCGAGGTTGGGTTGGGTAAGAGAAGTTATGCAACAGCTGTTATCGCGTTAGAGTTCGCACGAACGGTTCGTAACTCCGTATAATCGGGCGAGGAGTGCGAGCGAGATGGAAAAGTCAGAAAGGACAGACGCGGCTGCGGCGGTCGGTGTACACTCGCGCATACACAGATAGACAGATAAAGAGGAGGAAGAGGAGGAGAGAGAGAGCACTCGTGGCTCATGGGACTGGGTCAAGTTCATGATGATAACATCCTTCGTTCTAGTTCCGCCACTGAATGTGCCCTTCCCCACTTTACGTTCCTTCGCCTTTCACCGTCTCTCTTTCGCGATGGGGAGCCGTTGTCTTTTTATTCCTCGGTCCCACGACAAGGTAAACTTCGGCTCGATTATCCCATACGTTGCTCTTGAACTGGCATTAGGTTAACGATCTCAGCCAAAAGACTCTAAACCAAAGGGTTACTCATTAGCGTTTCAGTGGCTTGATGATTTTGAGATGAGTTTAACGTTTTGAGTGGTTTCATTGTGATGCAAGAGGTACTTTTTTGACATCAAGTATTCGGAACACTGCAAGAAATCAGGCATGGATGGCCCAAGTGTATCTGCATTAGCATTTGAAAGTTTAAATTCACCAACTGGATGTTGACATCAATATCAAAATCCTTGCAAATTTCTAAAAAACAGCGGAAATAGTCATTTTCGTATCAAGGGCGTAAAAGTTGGATTTCGGCGGAACCAATTCGCTTTCATCTGAATTGACGTTACGCCCGAGGTGCGAGAAACGTGTTTTTTTTCCCGTAGCGGGTGGAAAAACACGTTATACGTCCTGCAGGGCGAAAAAGAATTGTTGGTCGCGGCTTCGTTTTCAAGCAGAATTGTGATTCAACATAATCGTCAAAATTGTTAAAAGTTTGACGCATATGAAGAAAAGCGAAAAAAATTAAAATATATGAATAACCTGTCACTCAACCTCAACTCAAATGAGGAGAAAAAAGAGGCGAGAAAACGTATCATAAATTCATGATACGATCATCCAAATCACCCAACGATCTAGAAAAGTGAGAACAAATACACGATTTGATATCTTTTTCGAAGAGTCAGATAATTTTTACTATGCAAAGAAATAAAGATAAAAAAGAAGATAAGTCATCATATCTCCACGGTAAGATTTTACTTCTTCTTATTGAAATATAAAAAAAGATTTTATATTTTCTATAAGGAAACAGTTAACTGTGAAGAATGGTAATTTTTAGTGACTTATTTTTCTCCGCGTGCTTTCATTTATTCCCCTGTACATCTTCCGAATATTTATGTTTTTATAACCTTATTCTTTTCCTATTGCGCACCGAATATTATACATGAATTTCTTATGTAAATCAGCCAAGTTTTTACAAGTCCAGTCGCACATTCAGTCAAAGCTCCACTTGACCCACAAATCTCTACTCGCACAGTACTTTAACTTTCACTATTTCTTTGAAACTTTACGCGTGGGGAATTCTCCAACGTGATTTGCTCATGACTCATCTCCAAGCTGGAGTGCAAGATTGAGATCTCGCCCGTGAAAAGCAAAAGTGAAAAAATATGGCTATTTGATTGACTATTTCAAACAACTGGAACATCTCATCGAGACATTAATCACTCATCAGAGGCACAAGGAATTTCTTTTGTTTGACTTTGAAATTTGAATATTATTTTTAAAACTGGATATGATTATACATGTATCTGATTAACTGTGTGATTCTGACAGTTAACATGCTTGTTCCAGAACCTCGTCAATTTGACTCATCATATCGTATTTATTCAAATTTTCTGATATCTGTTACTCATAGAATGGCCGGGAAATTTTACCATAATCAGTTGTAAAATTTATTTTCACCAATGCGATTCTTATGCAATGAGTGACCAAAAACTCTCTTGAATGAGTTTCGAGATTCTTCTCGCATTCCATTTTTCACGACATGAAGTTCTTGTTTTGTTTCTAACTCGAACAACTTTGCTTCTGCGAAATATAATGAACACAAATGTCTGCAAGAATTTCCACTCAGCGTTCAAACTTTTCACTTCACCTCTTTTCTACTCTTTCGAATGTCATTATATTTCAGGGAAAATTTTATTAGAAGTTGAAAGTTTATCAAATTCGACGTTTAAAGTGAGGTCTTTTGGTTACTTTTGGATATGAATAAAATAATTAAAAGCATTTCATTGATTAACTCATTACTTCATACGAGCCATTAAATTTTTTCAACATTTCAGTGCCCATTATGGAACTACCCATATATTATTTAGTAATGCACTCAGAGGTTGAGATGGAGGAGAGGTGATTTTCCGGAGAAAAATATAAATAAAAATTTTGCCTTTCCATCAGGACAAAATATAACCTTGAAGATATTTTAAGAATTGTTTAAAATTAAGAATGAATAATATTATTGATATAATTAGTTGATATATATACATTGACTACATTTTTCATTGTTTTTCGTCATTCATGTCGTAACAATTTTTACAATTTTTAGAAAATACTGGTAAGCGTTATACAAGAATTTTTAATAATTTTTTTAAAATTTCAAAAGATGGGATAAGACTAACTTTCGAAAAAAATTGAGCGTAAATTTTTCGAAAAAAAAGTTTTGAAAAATACACCATGTAAGACATTTTCATAAATTTTTGAAAAATTTTTGCGATATTAGAACAGGCATAGTTGATGAACGAAAATAATCCTGCAATTCTGTTTTTCAAACTCATTTTTTTTCCCAAAGTCATAATTTTTTTTCATAAAGTGGCTAATTTTTTGGTTTTGGTTGTAAAACTCTCTCTTTGAACCTCAAATTGCAAAAAACATTACCGTCTATAACTGCACACGCTTTCTGTTTTAGCTTTAAATGAACCATATAATAAAATATGCAATAAAATAATTGAATACATTGACTTTTTTATATTTTAGAAAATGTATTCGATTATGAACGAAACGGAATTTACGAAACTTTTCTTCGAGTGCGATATACATGTTAGTGTAGGAATCAAGATCAAAGATGTGCCAATGCTGCGAAAAATTCTGTAAGCCGGATGAGATTAAGTAACTATATAACGCCAGGAAAAAAAAGGAACGTGCATTCGATACTCAGGAGTCTTTATCCAATGTTTGCCTCAATCGCGTTGAAGCTAAACCCACCATCTCCAGCGTTCGATCTTCCGAATGAACTTGACCCAGTGGGAAGTCAAGAATGACTGAAATTCCCTTCAACCACGCTCGATTTAATTGCCATTGACCTGTCTATTATAAGCCTTCTTTTGCTCCCTCTATCTTCCTTGCACGTGTTTACAAACATCACGCCGTCTTTTGTGGACGTCTTCCTCGTTTATCTTCCTCCGACCCCACTTAAAACGGAGATAGTTATGCAACGGAGGAACGACTCAGAAGAGGGGTTAGTCACTTAGTTTCAAACATGTATTGCATAGTCAGAAGTTTGGCTAAATATATATTATTGCTGATAACTTGATTATGTACATTAAAAACAGACCAATAGAAATAATTTAACGAGGAATCATCTTTCATTTTCTAGGCGACATTTCTTGAACATTTGTTTATATTATTGGATAATTTTTAATAACTTAATAATTTTTTCCGTCCGAAAATGATAATCATTTGTAGTGATTTACCAAAAAAGTTTAGCACAAAATTATCAAAATAGAAGTGCTACATCATCATAGTAATAAGACAATTTTTCATAAAAACCCATTCAATGCCCTATATAATGTATGGAATATCAATTCAGCTTTCAGTTTCTTTACCCCTCGACTGCTTTCTGTGTAGTTTACTGTTTCAGCTGCTCTTGTTGCAACTAGTCATCTTTTGTCTTTTTATGTTCAGCTTTTTCTGCCTTAAATCTGCCTTTCTTTTCATGTTGGATGGACTGAAAGTGTAAAGAAATCAAAAAAGTATACAACCGCTCACGTAATCGGAACAGCCTCAGTCAGCTGATGCCATCCCTTATCGAACTAAAGCGGCATCGCTTCTAGGTATATACCTAACTCTTGAATTTTAAATTAGTTCAAAGTACCCTCAGATACTTTGGGGCGTTCTTTTCTCCATCTCTATTTTGTCTCTTGGTCTTCTCAACAGTTGGCGGGGGAAACAAACTCTTTCATTCAGACTTCATGATCCGGAAGTTACAAGATTTGCTGGCATCCAATAATTCCTGTGTTGGCCAATTACTCGCTTTGATAATAATTACAATTTACTTCAATGTATTTCGCGATACATCCACAAACGAGTCCAATTTGATTGAATCGACATTTTTCAAACATAAGTAATTTTCTCTTAGTTCCTATACTGCAGCTATAAAAATTAATTATCTCCGTAACGTAGCTAATCTGAATGAGGGACAAACCCAATTTCTCCACTTGTTCATTTTACACTCGCGTACTTTTATTAAGTCTTTATCCACTATCCCTCGGAGAGCGAGTTTCATCGACGAATATTGTTCTCACAATGGGCAAAAAAAGTTTGCGCGCGTTCGAACAAGGTCGAGTACACTTTCCTTGAAAGAACAACGGGAAGAAGCGAAAGAGGCGCATGCTAAACAAATTTACGTTGAACGATGCCGGCGGTTTGTCGGTCGGGTCAGGTTCATAGACGCCATTCACACTTCACCAGCATAAAGAAGCGCCAGGCGCCTAGAGGCAATAAAACCGGTGTAACTACTTGCGAAGTGATGCAAAATGGGGAAAGAGGAAGAGAGAAATAGAAAAAAAGTGAATGAAGTCACGTGGTGGGAAAGTGCAAACTGGAAGCAAGACAAAGACGAATGACATCGGAATTTCAGGGTCAGAAAGAGGAGGAAGAAATACAAAACGTGTACGTAGGTCACGTCCGTAAGTAATGCAACTGGTTTTACGAGGATTGGGATCGTTTAACGAGGGTAAGTATTCATGTACCGGTAATTATGAAACATTTTTGTTTCGTCAGTCTTCCACATGCTTTCATTGACTATCTCGCATGTTTATTAATTCCACTAGAAACTGTGAAAAAATCTAACGAAATAACTTGTGATAAAAATATTCGGGTAGGGAAAGTAAATTAGTTGATGTAGAATTTGGATCTACCTCTGCGATCTAATAAAGTGTAAAAAAGTTGAACCTATTAGCCCGAGTTCCATTGTTAAAAAGCTCATTTAGCGGGTCGAAAGCTATTCTTCAAAAGCTGGTAGAAAAAAGCGAGAAAAGGGAAAGGATGCGCCCGTGAAATGCTTAGCCGCGAAAGTTTTGTCGCGCGTCATTCCCAGCCGCGTGGCAGCTGGCGTGACTGATATAAAAGTCCAATAGGAAAGACATAGCACCTGCTAAGGACAGCGTGGAGCCTCTAACTCTCTTTCGGGCACGCGCTTTTACGGCAGACTAATAACTCGACACTGCACTGAAAACAAAATATGCGAAATCACGTGAATAATCATGTAATCCAGTGACCAGTGATCAATTAGTAGATTGTGTGGTAAGGGGAAAAATAGCCCATCAGGGCCCATCGATATGGGCTATATTTTTCCTCACACCGCACACTACTTTTTCCCACAAAAACATGTAAAATACGCATTCTCTCGCCGTTGAGGGTGACAAAGTGGGCCGATTTTTGTTCCGTTGACGCAAATATTTAATCGATGTATCACGACCTTCCAAATGCTCGAAGCCCCCGTATGAAAAATTCCTATACTGATGACTACTAAGTAGTCTTTTTTAGTAGTCTTACAATAATCATCCTGTAGTAAAGAGTAGTGTTGCGTAGTACCTGGTAGTGTTACAGTATTGCTCTTGTAGCTCTGACAAAGGGCTACTACTAGTTGCAGGTAGAGCTGGTGGTGGTAGTCGAGTGGTAGGAGTAGTAGTCTTACTACTACAAAAGCAGCTAAATAGTGAACTTTAGAGCAATGAAAAAAATCGAAATGAATTTTCGAGAGTTCAGTAAAATTGAAAATTACAATTCAATAACTACTTATATGTTTAACAGTCATTATTTTTTATATGGATCGCAAGAAAAAACGAATGCATAATTATCAGTACGATTGCAAATAAGTAATATCTCAAGTAACAGATAGTTTATGTTAATTAACGGGATAATAAATAGAAATTATTAACGAAATTCAGAGATTTTATCAATTTCTTATAAATATTTTATAAAATTTTAAATTTTGTATTAAATGACCTCATCAAAATTTGAATGAAAGAATTTTAAGGACAATGATTAAGGGTTATTCACGAGTTTGGCGTTTTGAACACCAATAAAGTCACAGAGCTTAAACACATTTTGAAATTTTGTTATACTTTTTCCAAAATTCGACAATCTGTTTTGAACATGATTTCATAACGGTGATGATATTTCTGATTATTACCGTTTTAAAAAAAATTATAATACGTTAAACAACTCTGAAGCAAAAACAGATACCAAGAACATCATGTACCAAAGATGTTTCGTTTGTCCATTCGAAATGAAAAGTGAATTCGGGAAACGTTGCACTTTACACTCCGAAAGTATCA
>JABFQI010000116.1:0-15316 GCA_022816925.1 Trichacis sp. ZL-2020 | reverse complement strand
TCGGTGCTATCAAGCACAACCACTGTACAACAACAACAACACGGGTTTAGTTCTTCCTCCTTATCCTTGAGTTCGACCAGGGACAAAGGGGAAGTTCGTTTTTCCCAATCTCTTTTTGAGCCACCAATATATTATTTTTTGGCTCAAATTGTGAGTTTTATTTAATTACCCTTCCCCATTTACCACGCTACACAGTTTTTTATGGTGACCCCGACGTGATCCAAATACGTCTCGTTTATTTGTAATACACTAAATTCATACGGGAGTGCCTTCCAAGGGAAGAATTCAACTCCACAAATACGTCTCGTTTATTCGTAATACACTAAATACATACGGGAGTGCCTTCCGAAGGAAGAATTCAACTCCATCATCGCCAGGATCTCGCCTCCCGCTGCGCTGCACGTCAAGAGGATCAACTCAACTCAAAGCAAGTTTCAAAAACATTACTTTATAACGCATTTTAATGATTCATTGCAATTGAGATACGTTTTGAAATTACACACGGATGGACCTGAGCCTCATGTTAATTTTAACCTTTGAATTTAAATGTTCGATTGTTAAGAGTGATTAAGGACCACGCTGTCCTCGCATACCGCGCATTCCGATCGGGCTTTGTGTCACTTTATTCTCGCGCGCGCGATTTCCGCTCCGCGGGAAAGTCGTTAGGCCAACTTTCTCTCATAAAAATAGGGATTCCGGCGTCGCCGTTTAGGGCCTGAAGGCCCTCGATCGCCGCCGCGCAACGCCGCAGGGTTCGGCACATCTTATTCTCGGGCACGTATTTCCCGCTTCCCGGGAACGACGGTTGACTTTGGGTCAACTTTCCTCCCCAAAGTCGGCATTCCAGGTTGTTGCCAAGGGGCTGGATCGCGGCCCTGTCGCGTGACATCATCGAGCGTCCCTATACTTCGCTTTCTTTATTCGCGGCGTTGAGAATCCGGAATAATTTCCCGCGTTGAATCAAAAAAAAGAGTGAGAGCGCGTGAAACTTGAACTTTCTCAACTCAATTCATTTTAATAACTTAAATAGTCAGTTAATGTAATTCGATATCAATTAATTTGACTAAATTGCAATTTCTTCCTTTCTTGGAAAACACAAATTTACACTTGATCAATAATTGATTACATTCAAAATGGCGGACGATAAAATTCGCGAAATCTTACAAAAGCGGAAAACGTTGAAAGGTCAACTAACTCTACTCAAAAATGCGTTCGAGGCCAAAAAGGATAATTTGAAGACGCGCCTCGAAAAACTCACAGAATTGTTCAACGGGTTTTTCGATCTCAATGATGAGTTATCTTTATTGGACCCGACATCCGACCCGACCGCGGAATTTAACGAGATACAAGAAAAGTATTATGAAATCGCGGGACTCGTTGAAAAGGTCGATCAAGACACGGTCGTATCAAACGCGTCCGCTGCGTCAAATCCCTCGAACGTGTTGACCGCGAACTCGGAACACATAAAATTACCGGTCGCGGAAATACCTAAATTTGATGGAAAATTTGAAGAGTGGATAACATTTAAAAATTCATTTCTGGCAATAATTGACACTCACGGAAAACTAAACGAAACGTCGAAATTCATGTATTTGAAATCGGCACTTCAAGGCGATGCTCTTGCGCGAATCGCGATTTACCATCCAAGCGCAGAGAATTATCGAAACGCGTGGAAGGTCTTGTGCGACACATACGACTTGAAGGGCGTGTTAAAGGACAAGCATTTATCCGCGTTGATTAGAATGCCGAAAATTGATAAGGCAACTTGCGGAAGTTTGCAGAAAATCGTCTCAGAAATGCAACAACACATCGGCATTTTACAATCTCTCGAAGTTCAGATTTGCGCGGAAATGCAGTACCGGTTATTAATTGAAAAACTACCACGCAATTTAATTGATAAGTGCGAAGACAAACATCCCCCCAGCAACGAAATCTATCCGACATTTTCCGAGCTGGTAAAATTCGTCAATGAATTTGCGTTCCGGCTCGCGAAAAATGAATCAACTTCGAATTCGCAAAAATCAGATACCTTGGCAAAGCGTGACAATAACCAAAATGATCACTTTCAAAATAAATTCAGAAAATCGAATCAAGGTGTACGTGCATTTGTAACTAATACACTGAATCAAAATTGCGTTGTTTGCAAGAATTCTCACATGCTTTACCAATGTCCGGACTTTAAGGCCTTAAGTATTTCCGAGCGTTGGTCGACTATTAAAAAATTTAGTTTATGCCGAAACTGCCTTCGGAAACATGGCGGCAATTGCACACTTTCGCATTGCAAATTGTGTCCGGTAAGGCACCACACATTGCTGCATAATCCCGATTTCAAGCCAAAAAACTCGAACCCGCAAACCTCGAAATCGGAACAATCAGCATGACTAAACCGTCTAGGGACCGTATTGACATCCGTGTCGCGAGCGCCAACCCCTCAATTAATTATGAGTGCGGTAATTCGCGTTCATACTAAGGATCGTGGAACTGTTCAAGGTCGCGTACTTTTGGACACGTGTTCGACGGCACATTTCGTTACCGAAGAATTCGCGAGAAAATTGAATTTGCCAATGCAATCGTGTTCCATTCCGATAGGCGCAATCAATTCAATTACCACCAAGTCGAAACATGCGATTAAAATCACCTTACAATCAAATTACAGTCAATTCACGAAAACTCTAACGTTTTTAACTGTACCAAGTATTACAGGTTCGGTTCCAGATGAAATTTTTCCCCGTGAATCCATACACATTCCAAAAAATTTGTTGTTGGCCGATCCGCAATTTCATTTGCCACGACCTGTAGATTTGCTCATCGGCTCTGGGGCGACATTGTCCCTCATGGCCGGGGGGCGGATCGATTTGTCGAGAAGTAATAATGATTTGTTCCTTCAAAAAACCGAATTTGGTTGGACTTTGGTGGGGGGTCACGATGAGATAACTAACTCGAGTCTCGCATCCTGCAATCTTATTGAACTTAAAAAATTGATGAACAAATTTTGGGAAATTGAAGATTTAGAATCTGTCAGATCGAAGTTAAAGGAAAATGAGGAATGCGAAGAACATTATTCTAATAACACTGTTCGAGGAATCGATGGACGCTACATGGTGCGCCTTCCTTTCCGCGAAAATCACGACGCCCTCGGAGAGTCGCGGGCGCACGCTCTTCGCCGATTTCATGCATTAGAACGAAAATTCGCATCGGACCCGATTTTAAAGGGAGAATATACGCGCGTTATGCAAGATTATATTGCATTAAACCACATGTCCCTGGCGAACGGGATGTCTAATGATGATTTCTATCTGCCACATCACGCGGTGGTAAAAACCTCGAGCGCGACGACAAAGGTCCGGGTGGTTTTCGACGCGTCCGCGAAAACAACGACCCAAGTTAGTTTGAACGATACGTTAATGACCGGGCCGACAATTCAAGATAAGTTATTCGAACATTTGATTCGATTCCGTCTCCACAGATACGTTATTACCGCGGACATAGAGAAAATGTACAGGCAAATCTGGGTACATCCCGATGATCGTCGATATCAAAGATTATTATGGCGCGAAGACGATCAAATTAAAACTTACGAATTGAATACGGTCACGTTTGGTGTTTCGGCAGCTCCATTTCTCGCAATTAGAACCCTTCAGCAACTCGCGGATGACGAAGGCGCGGATTTCCCGGTTGCGCAACGCGTTTTAAAACGAGATATTTACGTCGATGATTTAATAACCGGGGCCGACAATCTCGAACAAATTCTGGAAATCCGGGATCAGAGCATCGGCCTCTTAAAACGCGGAGGATTCAATATCCGCCAATGGGCGTCAAATCACGAAAGCGCGCTTGACCGTTTGAACGAAGAATCGATGAATCTTGACTTTCGCCAAGACAACGATGCGGTTTTGAAAACTCTCGGGATCTCGTGGAATGCGAAAATTGACAAGCTATCGTTTAAATCGCAATCTCCATACAACCCGCTTCCAGTCACTAAACGTAACGTTTTGTCAGCTATAGCTAAAATTTTCGATCCTTTGGGTCTCTTGGGACCTGTAATATTATACGCGAAGGCAATAATGCAAAAAACTTGGAAGTGCAAAATTGGTTGGGATGACCTAATTCCAAACGATCTCAATACGCGTTGGTGCACATTTACAAATCAGCTTTCCTTACTAATCAAATTGAAAATTAATCGTTATGTTCTTGTTGAAAATTATTCTGATGTGCAAATTCACGGATTTTGCGACGCGAGCAAGTTCGGTTATGGAGCGTGTTTGTATGTGAGATCACAAAGAGAGGACGGAGAGGTCCTCAGTCGACTTTTATGCGCGAAATCTCGGGTCGCGCCGATTAAGGATATTACTATTCCGCAAGCGGAGTTATGTGGAGCATTAATCCTCGCGAATTTGTATCAAGAAGTCGCTCTGACCATGACCATTGATCCCAGCAGGGTCGTATTTTGGTCAGACTCAACAATCGTGTTACAGTGGTTGAAAAAATCGCCACGATCATTACTAACGTTCGAATCGAATCGCGTGTCCAAAATCCAGCAAATCACTTCCGCAATGGAATGGCGACATGTTCGCACCGAGTACAACCCAGCAGATGCTATTTCTCGCGGTCAACTCCCGTCGGAATTTTTACAAAACAATTCGTGGTTCACCGGTCCCAGTTGGCTCCGAGAGTCAGAAAACGATTGGCCCGACGAGCCTGAGTGCCTTGTTGAAACCTTACCGGGCGTGCGAAAAAAGGTTTGTTTAGTTTTAAATTCGAACGTGGACCAATTCTTTTCTCGATTTTCGTCATACCCGAAAATGATTCGATTCATCGCATATTGTTTACGAATGTTGCGGGGGAATGCGTATCGCGGCCGATTAAATGTACAAGAAATAACGGACGCAGAAAATCGTGTTATCAAACTCATTCAAGGGTTACATTTTGCGACCGAAATCAAACAGATATTGTCAAAGTCAGAAGACTTGAAAAACTCAAGACTCGCAACTTTAGATCCCCGTGTGGATGAAAACGATGGAATTTTACGAGTAGGAGGTAGAATAAAAAATGCGAACATTCCAACAACGCAAAAACATCCGATCCTTTTGCCATCAGGCAACCACGTTACAAATTTAATTATTCAAAGCGTACACTCTCAACAATATCATTCCGGGGTACAAGCAACCTTGTACGCACTACGATACAAATTTTGGCTTCTAGACGGAAAGGCTCAGGTCCGAAGATTAATAAAAAATTGTATACCGTGTTTTCGATTCAGGGCCAAACCTGTTCAATACAAAATGGGCGATTTGCCTAAGGCTCGTTTGGAGGGAGTGACAGCATTTTACAATACCGGAGTGGATTATTGCGGTCCTATATTTATCAAAGAGAAAAAACATCGAAATCGAGCCCGGGTCAAAGCGTATGTGTGTATTTTCGTGTGCATGGCCGTCAAGGCCGTTCACTTGGAAATCGTCAGCGACTTGACTACCGAGGGTTTTCTCGCCGCGTTACGACGTTTCGTCGCGCGGCGCGGAATTCCGGCAAATATCTACTCAGATAACGGCACTAATTTTGTCGGAGCGAACAACCACTTACTAGAGATGGCCGCGCTTTTTAAAACCGAATCATTTCAGAATCAAGTCAATCAGTTTGCAATCAATCGGAAAATTTCATGGCACTTCAATCCTCCCCTTGCTCCACATTTCGGGGGGCTTTGGGAGGCGGCCGTCAAATCATTCAAACATCATTTTAGACGCGTTGTGGGCGATCGAATTTTTACGTTTGAAGAAATTAACACGTTTTCGATCGAGATCGAATCCATTCTTAATTCACGACCATTGTATCCAGTCTCCTCCGATCCGAACGATCCAATTGCTTTGACACCAGCTCATTTTCTGATTGGAAAACCGCTCACGTTACTGCCGGAAGAAAACTTGCTTACTGTTCCAGAAAATCGCCTCAAATCATGGGAATTACTCAAAAAATCCCGTCAAGGGTTCTGGAAGCGGTGGCATCTAGAATACCTCACAGAATTACAAACACGTCAGAAATGGGCCGTCGGAAGTCCTAACATCAAACCAGATGCGATCGTTTTGATAATCGACAAAAATCGTCCTTGCGCGCAGTGGCAGCTGGGGCGAGTCCTGGAAGTGCTCCCTGGGAGCGACGGCATAGTACGAGCCGTAAAAGTGCAAACAAATGTCGGAACTTTTAAACGCGCGGTGAAATTATTGTGTCCGCTCCCGAATTGTCAAAACGACTCCGGTTAAATTATTTATATAAGACTTGTTCATTTAAATGTAAATTGAAACATTGATCGTTACACTTTCAACGGGGGGTGTCTGTTCGGTCGAAACCGAAGTAGGACTAATAATTCCAGGGATCGAGGAGTTTCTATGTTTTTGCCATCGATGCAAGAAAACTCGTGAAAATCCGGGGCGACTCGGGCCCATCGGTAGCTCGAAGTTTCGGGCTCCCGAGGGGACCAGGCACTCCGGTTCCGGGCGCGGTCAAAGCAGTGGCTTGCATCGTTCGGTGACACACGCGTCGTATCGAATCCCTTTATCGGCTTTATCACATTTCCAAAACACACAACACTCAATCAAGATACACGCGCACACCTAGTGCGCGTAATCGTGCGAATACACATCAGTGTATTTCGCTATTCGTTACACTACACGCATCTCAACACGAAACACGATCGATCGTTCAATCTATACGGATCCTGGTATCCACCGTGCACGGTACAATTCATTCTAACTATACGAATCGGTGCTATCAAGCACAACCACTGTACAACAACAACAACACGGGTTTAGTTCTTCCTCCTTATCCTTGATTTCGACCAGGGACAAAGGGGAAGTTCGTTTTTCCCGATTTCTTTTTGAGCCACCAACCCTACAAACCATGTCGACATGAAAAACGACAAAAATGTCGACACTCGACATCGGCCACTTTTCGTCACGACATTTTTGTCGACGTCGACGTCGACCAACGACACTAATGTCGACATATCAACGTCGGCACGACCGTTGACGTCGACAGTCGACAGTGATGTCGACGTTTAATCGACACCAAGCCGTGCCGTTTGTCGACACAAATGTCGACGTTTTGCCGACATATCGAACCGCGTTGTTTGTCGACACAAATGTCGACATTTTGACGTCGCCACGGCCGTCGACGTCGACGTCGACAATCGACAGTGATGTCGACGTTTTGCCGACATACTAAGCCGTGCTATTTGTCGAGATAAATCCTCAACTTTTCGATAATTTCTATACCCCAGAGTATAGTAATTAGTTAAGAGGTGGGGATGTATGTCGATATTTTGGGAGGAAAAGTACCATAACGCCGAGTCTCGACATTTCAATCTTTGAAAATTTTCGTACCTGTTGGAAGTAAAAATTTTAGGTGAATAAAATAAAAAATGCATGTGTTATGGAAAATTTAAAAATTTATTCACTGATAGCGATGTTTTTTGGTTACACGAAACTTGATATATGTGACGTACTCCATGAAAAAGGACTTAAGAAATATTCACCGTACGGCTCATCGCAACGATTATAGCTATAACTATGTTGAGCCGTATAGCGAATGCTTCTTAGGTCCCTTCACTCAGAACGCGTCACATATATATTTTTGAACTTTTCGTTCGCGCATCTACTTTCACTCTCGCTCTTATCGCTTCTACTTCCAAGCTCGCTTTTTCACTCTTACTACTCATCGTTTTCACCTTACTACTCACATCGTTTTCACTCTCACACTCGATTTTTTCGCTCTCATTCTCTTCTGTATCACACTTTTTATCTCAATCATTCGCATTCTTTTTTTTACTCTCACTCTCCGTGTTTCCATTCTTCCCCATCTCCAACTCTTCTGTTCCACTCTCCCTTACATCCCCCCCTTTTTTCCCTTTTTTTTACTTGATCCTTGCCTTTTTCACTCTTTTTTCCTTCTTTCTCATCAGTTTCACTCCTTTTTCTCTTATTCTCATCACTTTCACCGCTTTCCTTCTCATCCTAATGCCTTTGAATCTTTTCAATCTTTCCTGTCTTATTCTTATCTCTTTTACTACTGTTACATTTATTATCATCTTTTCGAGTCTTCTTCCCTCTTCTCTTTTCAATCTCAGTTTTGTCTCCTTCTCTCTCCTGAGCTGTTGTTTTTCCTTTCCCGCGACTCCGTTTTCTTAAAAGATCTGCAAAATAGAATCGAACTGAAGTACTGAAAATAATGATTATTACGCATAGTTCAAAACTAACTGAATACGAAAACACAAACAATATTCAAACTGGAAACTTTCTATCAAAATATTAATTGAAATCAGTCCTCGAATGAATAAAAATCGACAAAGGAACGGATCGATGGGTTGGGAAGCAATCCTAGGAAGATAAAGAAATACGATCTGAAAATGGAAAACCAGTTGATAATATCATTCAAAAACTCTAGAAAAACAACATGAAAACTTTCCATTAAAAATTTGCGAAACGTTTTTTTTAACATTCTATATAAACATAGTATTTAAAGGAAAAGCCTTGGAGGAATTTCGCAGAGAGAAATTGAATAATAAAAAAACAGAGTAACTATTTCATTATTATGAACCTAATTGAAAATTATGAATTTAAGAATTTCTACTACAAAATGGAAAAAAAGCCTGATAAATTCTTGCATTCTACAACCCAGCTCTTAATAAACATTGTAGAAGCTTGAAAAGTAATTTGTTCTGAAGTAATAAAAAACACTACGAAGAAACAAAAAAATTATTTTGCACAACACAAAATTTCCGAGAAAATAATTGGATTATAGGAAAAAGTTTATTCCACTAATTGATAAATTAAATTCAACGTTTGTTTCATGATTCGTCCTTTGAAATAGGAAAACCCACATCATGTAAATGATGATTCCTACGTAAAAATATGTGAACGCGCCAACAATTCATTTACATCAACAAACGGAAACCCACACTGCAAAAAAAGGTCTTAAAGACGTGTCTTTGTATGAGACACAAAGACACTTAATCAATGTCTCCAGTTCAGAAGTGTCTTATTTTAGCGTGTTTTTTTGAAGACAGCTGAAAGCGTCTTGAAAATGGCGTCAAAAAATGTCTTGTGGCAAGACATCATTTTTTTCAGTGCAGTTGCATTCTTATTCAATTTTTCAATTATCCAATAAAATCAATAACTCAAATCAAACATCACACTAAATATTTCACAATTCATAAAAAAAACTAAAAAATTCTAAATCCATCTCCACAGAATTTAAAAAAAAAAACATCAAAAATCAACCCCCAACTACCTAAGTAATTAATCAAAAACTATTCTTCATCGTTCTCTAATCCCTCATTCTTAAACTTGACCATCAATTTTCCTCAACTTCTTTCTCCCTTTTTTCTTTCTCCTTCTTTTTTTTCCAAGCTCAAGAGCAAAAGAAAACTTTTAAAATTACGTGGATCGATGACGAAAGCCAGCGATGAAACCAACAGTCACCGAATAATTTCGGTAACCGACACTTTCTTCGTTTTCCAACAGCGCGCGACGCCACGAAATCAATTGACGAAATTCTCTTTCGAAAATTGTTTACGGTTACTGTTGTGTAAGCGGGTTTTTGGAGGTCACGTAACGAAGGAAAATGGAAACGAACGAAAAAAAAAACCGAAAGTGAATCCATCACGGTACATGTAAAACTCGTAGAAAAATGGTGTCCCGAGCGAAAATTATAAATCGTTGCGTTCATTAACAATGGGGCCAATTAAAAATTGTAATTTATGTAGTGATACTTTTTCCCGGCGTAATATAATGGCGAATTGTTATTACTTTGTTGGCACGAACATAAAGCTCATAACGGTCATACACTTCTTCCAGACGCGATCATCATCCTCGCCTTTTGTCGAGGGTACGTGGGAAGATAAATGCAGATTGGCCACAAAGCATTATGCGGGGCCCCGTGAAAATCGCGAAACGATACGCGAGAAAAATCGACGCACAAAGGCACCGAAATTCAATTTCTTTTACACTAGACTCTCCCAAATTTCACATTCTCGGGAACGCAAAATCTCTCAAATGTCACATGACGCGCTCTCCTAAATTTCAATGGTAGGTTATGTGTTTATTGAGAGATTTTTATGTTGCAGAGTGCATTTAAAAACTATTCAATAAACGTTCAAATCAAATAGACGAATAAAACAAAAATTTTTTGCATGATTTAATTGAATTTTTTCAAAATAACAAAAAAATTAATGTTTTTTACTCAAATTCGTACAGAAAAGATTAATTATTCCAGTCAATTTTAATATTTTTATGTAGAAAAAGTAAAATAATCGTATAAAATTTTTTTGATAAAAGCAGGAAGTTTAGTTTCCATTTGAGAGAGATTTTGTTGACATATGAGAGAGAATTTGATGACATTTGAGAGAGTGTGACATTTGAGAATGTGAAATTTGGGAGAGTCGAGTGTAATTACTTTCTGTGTTACGTAACGATTTCTATAGTCTGTACATATATTTTTCAGAATCTATATTTCTGGATGGACTTAAGTCGGAGTTAAGCTGTTATTCCAGGAAATAGTCTAAATGTGGAGTTAAGCGGTTATGCTGATTGATTATAACTACTTTATTATTACGTATTTTGCAATTTTCTTTAACAAAAGTGTTAGATAACAAAAACAGAATGTCGAAACTACAAAAATCTCATTTTCGAAAAAAATGGAGTTAAGTTGTTCTTCCGGGAAACCACAGAAGTATAGTCCTTGAAAAGTCCAATAAAGGTTTTTCAACTCATGTGATTGTGAAACTCGCCTTCGGCTCGTGTTACAAACCTAACATGCGTTAAAAAATCTTTTATTGCTTTAGTTAAGGAATATTCGATTATTGTGTAATTGAAATTTTCCTTCATTGAAAAATGACATTCTATTTAATTTCTTATTGTTTATTTCCTAGCTGATATTTTCACGAAATTTGTGACTTCATTTATTTTCAAAAATTTATAAACTGTAGATAGTTAAAATAGATAGAATTAGCTCGATAATAATCTCTTACCTCATACTATGAGAATAATTTCCTTTTTTTTTATATCAATGAAGGTTTATTTATTTATTCTATAAATTTTCGTGATTCTGAAAAACGGTCTAATTGTAAGGTTAATGTTTCAGTTCATGCCAAGTCAAGGTATTTTTCAGCGTTTATTTATTTAAACCTGGAATAACTTTTTTATTTATTTCTTAAAAAGTCCAAGACTTTTTAACAATTGCTGTTATTGTTGGATATAAATTGTATATCAAATATAAGTTTATTTATTAATTCATCATTTTTGACATCGAATTGAATGACTACGAACTCTCAACATAGCGATACCAACAAATTTATTAATACGACAAACGCCATAAAGTAAAAAAATTTTATTCGAAAAATTATTATTTTTTGTAACAATTCTTCATAGAAAAACATTGACATCTTGAAAACATGCATCTTAAACTTATATAGTTTTTCCGGGAAGCTTCAGAAATATGATAATTAAGATGAATTTAAAAAACTAATGAAGAGTACGTCGAGAAGATGGAAATATTAATTACAACTCCAATTAAAGTGATCAAGAAAAAAAGCCGCTTCAAATTGAAATTCAAGTGGTCCTCTTTGGAATCACGTCACTTTTTTCTCGTGAGCTGTGCAACCTCTCGGCAACGAGCTGTTGCAGCTTCTACAGCTCCAATTAATGATGACCTGAATCCATGCTTTTCAAGATAGTGAATCGCTGCGATAGTGGAACCTGTGTTGAAATAACACCCTCATTAATATTTTATTCAATCGTTTGCCTTTTCATACCGTGTACTTTAAAGTCAACGCCATTTCACGTTCGCGGATTTTTTAAATTCGACTTCAAACTAAACGTAATCAGTATTGTTATGTACAAAGTTCATGAAATAATTCGTGATATAAATCTAATTAAAACGAAAAATATGATCAAATAAAACGATTGTATAAATGAAAATTAGTAAAATTTTCATAATCAGGTATTCCAACGATTGGTTTATTAAGTAAATGAGAATTTGATGATAAATTGAATGATAAAAATTGTTCTTACTTTAATTAAAAATCAATTGGACGTTGATCGTATTAAAATTAAAAACTCATTTTTAATTTAAAATACAGTTTTATGAGAACCTACAAACATGGATAATTTTAAATTAATAATGACAAGTTAATCGAGTTTCCAGATGTCACTTTTTGAAACTTTGATACAATACTGAATTATGAATATAAATAAAAAATTTTTCGTCTCAAACAAGACTGTTAATTTTTTTATAAATTTTGGAAACTGTAATGAAGGTCATACATTCTGTTATTTAAATTTTTTTGGAAGATAAAATACTGAACTATGTATATTACCTGATAAGAAAAAACTTTCAATTTTTGAAGAACATCTTCAGTCTGCATGAAAATTAAATAGAGTAATCGAAATTCAGCAGAATAATATTCTTCCGATATTTGAACCCTAAGAACACGAAATATTCTTGGAATATTCCAAGAATATTCTTAAAAATATTCCTAGAATATTCCTATGTCCGGCCCATATTCCATAAAGCTAATAGTAAAAAAATATTCTGGGAATATTCCAAACAAATTTTTTAGAATATTTCCCTAAAATATTCTCAGAATATTTTTTTAACTATTGGCCTTATGGGATATGGGTCGGACATAAGAATATTCTAGTACTATAATATTATAATATTATAGTATTAATTATAGTATTATAGTATTAATTATAGTATTATAATATTTTTGAGAATATTTTTAGGATATTCCAAGAATATTCTTTGTTCTTAGAGAATACAAAAGTTAATGAATTATTTGATCAACGGACGAAATTGCGAGGTATTGGTTTTTCATCCCCTAGTATTTTATTTGTGTTCGAATATGAAAAATATTACTAGTAAATTTAATAATAAGAAAATGTCAAAACTTTCAAACGTTATTTATAAAGAATACTTCATTAATAACAAAAATTTTCGAAAATCGAAAGAAATTCTATTTTTGTAACATTCACTTATTTCCTTTGTTGTAATTTTTTACTTTATACTTGTAATTGTACTTTTCTTGTCAAATTAACAGTCATTCCGATAAAAATTCAAAGTGGAAGTGAATTGCAGTTGTGAATTGTTCGTTTTTCGCCAGTTTTAATTATAATCTATGAATATTCAACTGCGAGTGATTAGTGAGTAGTGACAATATTAAATTACACCTTGAGCTATTTTTCAATAAACAAGAGAGTGTTTTTGAAGGTCGTTCTTGAAATAATAATTATTTCAAGAACGGTTCAATAATAACAATTATTGAACCAGTAGATGAAAATTAAAAACTTCTATATCATTGAAGCTAAAATGTGGAAATATTTCTTTCCGACAAAAAAAATATCCAACCATTTATTCAAACCCAGAAATAATTTATTCAAGTCGCGATTTTCAGCACATGTTTTGATGGCATTATTTTATATTCCGATATCAAACTATAAATAAGTTTACTTGTAGGTATACTTGTATAAAATATAAAAATAATGTATCTTAAAAGAATTTTAATACAAAAATAATATAGAACTAGAATAAAAACTATCAAAACAAAAAAATTACAAAATGAATTCACTAATGAAACATAAAAATCTAGATGCAGATGAATATTAGATAAATTTTTATTATTTTTTGTGTGTAAAAACTGCATTCAAAAAAACTCATCACATGTTATCTTTCAAAATCACATACAATCGCTTTAATTTCTATAAAATAATTCGTGTAATCATTGAACCGCTCGAACCGTGAATAAATAGTCCTCGTAAATGGCAATGGACATGAAAACCAATGATATTGATTTACCAGCAGGAGACGCAACATCGTCTTTCAACTGCCCCGGATGAATGTTGCTTTTCTGAGCCATGAATCCTGCTCCAATCACTGTTTGGGTTGCTAAAGTGTACGCCAAAGATCGAGTCATACCCATGTTAACCGCTCCATCTGCTAAAGCTTCTATCATCATGAATACCTAATTAAAATTCGCAAATGTATAAAACAATCACATGCATTCTTTTTACAAATATTAATACTTAAAGATGTATCACATTAACAATCAAAACACAATATTTTTACGGTATTAAAAACTTAATTGTAAATAAATAAATTAGTTGATTCTTCATCCAATACAAAATTTTATAATAAGGTCCTAATCAGCACAATATTGTACCATTTAGTAACAATTCCATCGGAAAGAGCAAGACAGACAGACAATGTGATTTAAAATTTTTACTATCATAACTGGGCATCATTAATTAGGACATTTACCATACTGCCATAATTTTATAAATTTTTTCAACTAAATTAAGGTTTGCAAAGCGAGCGTTGGAATCATATGACTTAAAAAATGTATTACACGATATTTTGTTTTACAACGTGGAAAAAATCGAGTTGAATGTAACTAAGGAATGTGGAAAACAAGCATTTCTCCCACTGCGTTAAACGAGGATTATTTATTCAGAAAAGCAGCTGGAAAATGTTTTTCCATTTTTAATCAAGCTGAAAATTGTTTTCTAATTGTAACGATATTTATTTATGAAAGAAAATTTTAGGAAGTTCTGGTTTCTTAAGATTTTAGTGTGATACGTCCTTAAAATGCGACATACATAAGCTGGCCCTGATCCAGCGAGAGCAGTGACGGGATCGATCATATTTTCGGGAACCTCTTGACACAAACCCACGGAGGAGAATAGTTTTTTTGCTAATTCCGCATCTTCATCGTTCGCGTTTTTGCCTCGGGCAAAAACTGTGGCTCCGTAGCCAATCAATGCCGGGATATTTGGCATCAATCTGATTACCGGCGTCCCTTGAGGAAGTTTCTGCAATCGTTATTGGGAAATGTAGGAGATATTTTGTTTAGAAATGATGAAATCGCAGATTTTTACCATCTATACTTAAAATGCATTTGAATGTTTGAATATTTATTGTTCAACAATTTTTTTTAATATTTTACTATTTAATGAACGATGAATAGTATGAATAATATGAGTAACATACGTTTTTTTTAGGCAAAAAAAACGTATGACACATATTTTTAAACGAATAATGTGATAATTATAAATAGATTTCGAGTTTTGAAAGTTAGTATTGTGTAAAGAAATGTTTTACAGTCGATTAATTTTATGTAACTATATTATGTAATATTGAAAGGCATCACACAGAGAAATATCTAGGCGTCGCAACCAAAAAGTGCATAGTTGAAATTGGCTTTAACAAAATTTTCCTGGTCGATACTACATTGAAATTCTCGTTGTAATAACAAGAAAATCTGGATGTGACA
>JABFQI010000115.1:0-15342 GCA_022816925.1 Trichacis sp. ZL-2020 | reverse complement strand
GCGTCGCTGTAACGCTACAGGTATCGTTCCTGTAACCTTACCGTTTGCTCACAGTAACGTTACCTCATATCGTTATCGTAACGTTTGCAAGGTTTCGTTTCTGTAACGCACCCGTTCTCTGAGTGTAGAGAAAACACAGACAATGTTCATTAATGCAAGGAAAAATAATTACAAAATTTAAAAAGTTTTACATGGCATTTTTCATGAGCAAAAAACATCATAAAATTTTACGACAATTGGAAACAAAATTTTTAATAAATTAATTACTGAAGTAATCAATTTTAATGATAAACTTTTCTTCATTTTCATTTTTATGCTCGATATTCCTTAAATTGTTGTACAGCATTGAGTGATAAGTAATAGGATTAACTTTTCAATTATGCAATACATCCTTCGCAAAATCTTGTACTTGCATTTTGTAAAGTGTAAATATACATATATAGGAATGCCATCCATACTGATTTATCAGTAAAATTACTGATTTCTCATGCTCTACTGATATATTAATTATTAGTTTAATTTACACTAATTATTCGACTTTTTCAAATTCCAATACATGTTCCATCCTCGCTATACCTTTATTATAGAGATCAAAATTTTTCTTTATTTCATTTAAATTATATGATGTTATTTCATTATTTATATATTTGTAATTTTACAATTTCAATGTGATCTATTTAATTAGTTTTTAAATGCACTGATTTGTAATTGTTATTGAATTCAAT
The DNA here is from genome assembly GCA_022816925.1 of Trichacis sp. ZL-2020. NCBI lineage: Eukaryota > Metazoa > Arthropoda > Insecta > Hymenoptera > Platygastridae > Trichacis > Trichacis sp. ZL-2020. The sequence goes on along the minus strand of JABFQI010000115.1, from coordinate 14,617 downwards.
GTCCAAATTACAAGCTATAGTTTTTTTGTTTTTCTTATTGGATTAGGGATATTTAAAATGATTCCATCTTTTTAATTTATTCTTTACTATTATTAAAAAAATTAAACAAGTACAAATTAATTTTAGAAATTCTAAAATGTTTTTCTCAAATACTTTAATACAGTTTTACAATTTTAATTTTTCGTTTTGTTGAACTGTTTGATTAAGTCACAATTTCGAAATGGTGATGATTTCGAAGATTTTCACAGTCTAGTTTGAAGATTAGAAAAAGACGGTTGTGAGTGACAGAACTCTCTTTTGCTCTAATTAGATTAAATACCAATATGAAATTATGACTTGAATAATTTTTTAATCGCAAACCCTAAAGTGGAAAATTGAAAAAAATGCACACTTAATTCGTTTATTATTTAAAGTCTTTCGAAAAACTTTCAACAAAATTTAAAACTAAAACTTTATTTAACTTAAGACTTTGAACAAAGTTTCAAGTCTATAGTATTTTTTCATGAATAAAAATTGAATTCGAATTTCACTAATTTTTACCGCCCCTCCCGCGTTACGCTATTATCATTATTATGAAGTGTCTTAACAATTGTCCAGGAATCCACAGAAATATATAAAAAAAATATATTCAAGAAATTTTCTAGAAATTACTTAATCACAAGAAATCAATTTCGACAATAAAAATTTTTCAAACAATTTGAAAACCATAATTTATTGAAATTCAAGTACATTTCCAGGACATCTAGCGGCGTAGTAACGGAGAAGGGGGGGGGGGAGGGGACAAACCTTCCACCCCGAAATATTTAGTGTTTCGAAAAAATTCTCTACATCCCTTATGAAAAAACACTCAATTGGGTGTAATTTCGGACACTCAAATTGGGTGTTCAATCTAACTTGAGTGTCCGAAATTACACCCAATTGAGTTTTTTTTTGATGAGGGATATATATGTTCACCTCTGTACAATAGCCCCACTGTCCCAAAATTTTTTTTACTATGCCCCCTGCTGCCAAAGCTGGATTGAGTTGGATTAAAATTTGTCTATCCATTTCAATGCAGATTCTTGTACCAGATTTTGAGAATTGAATTGGATTCATTCAGTTTGATCCATTTAAATAAAATACAGCTATTTTCCTTGTTAATCAATAACAGAATTTAGCATAAGAATGTATTTTGAATTTAAAAATGAGCATTACTTTAGTTCTGCATTATAATATATTGATTATATTGATAGAATGTAATCTTGATTTTTTGGATTGAATTGCATATTCATAATATTTTTTGATTCGAATTGGATTGTTACAGATTCATTCAATCCATACAGAAAATCAATTGGATTGAATTGGATTGAGATAGATTAAATTTGGATTCATTTTAATCCATTTCAATCCATTACAATCCAGCTTCGGCAGCAGGGCCACTGGGGACACCTAAAATTTCAAGTGAAATAAAATAAACACCCCAAAAATACATGATAATATGTTCCAGTAATTAAACTTGGATTATGTTAGAATAAAAAATTCCAGATCAGTGCGTACTGATTTTTAATGATCGAGAAATAGAGACGCGATATAATATAATGATGAAGTGGGACGGGTTCGAATCGAGGAGTAACGAGTAACGGGACACAAAGAAAGGAAAAGAAAATATGGAACGCAGTTGACAATTACCGAAGAGGCTTCGTTAATGCAGATTGGTCAGCGAGTCTCGTTGGATGAATCACGTGCCTTCCGGAGTGCGTGCCTCGAACCAAGAGACGCGAACCGAGCGCCAAATGACTCACGGAACTCGCTTTCGTTCATCGCCGATCCACCAACTCGTCAAACAAACCCAAGCTTTTCACCCCGAAATTGCCCACTTCATCAACGACCGACATAAATTTCATTCTCTTTCAAATTAGAACTGTACAATGAAATTCTTCATGTGCCATACATCTCTTTTAATTTAAATTAGTCGAATATCACTAAATAATTTGCTAATTGGAAAATAAGTTACCATGAATTAGTAGAAAATTACTAATACAATTCGTCACAGGCAGTAGTATACTACTAAAATTGAAAAAAATTCACTAATGCAGTAGTAAAATTAGACTACAAAATAGTATATACACTGGTACCTCCCGATAACGAAAGCTTATCACCTCTCAATGACGAACAAAATACATTTGAAGTATATCTATATCGCGTTCGTTATGCGGAGGCTCTCGACTCCCGAGCCGTTTGTTATAGGGAGGTTCCAGTGTATTTACTAATACGAAAGTGGAGTTCGACTAAAAAAAATAGAGAAGAAGCAATGATCAAAAAATAGGATTCCACTAAGAAAACAGTCAGTATTTTCTTATATAGGCATCGAATATTTCACTAAAACATTATGAATTTTCCAGATTAATTTTTAGAACTGAAACAATAATACCTATTTAATATTCAAATAGGTACAAAAAAACTACAGAATTAGTCGTGTCGTTATTTTTACTAGCGAAATAGTTAAAATGCTTATTATTCGAACAAAATCGAATCTGGAAAACAAGTTAATTTCAAAATATTCGTCATCTACATGTCGAATATGAAAAATGGTTTTATAATTTAAATTCACGATTGGTGATTTTTTAAAATTTTTTCTCAATCAAAAAGTACCTCTTGACTTTCATTTTTATTAAAATTTTACTCATTCTTCATGAAAATGTTATGAAATTACTAATTTTTTTATAAAATTACCTGATAAGAATTGTGTCATAAATGTTTATTATAGGGTCGTTCAATGAAAAATCCTAAATTTCATAAAATTTACATTTGAGATTTCTAAGGAATCGCCCACGTATTACGTCACACGTTTAGGGGGGGGGGGAGTCTGAAATCGCCAATAAATGCGTGACGTCATATGTGAACGGCCCCTAAAAATGTCATAAAATTTCTAGATTGTCAATTCACATAAAAATCAAAGTTTCAGACTGTAGCACCTTCTTACCAATTGCTCGATTATTTTTTAGGATTTCTCTTTTCCAAGTATTTTATTCTACTATTCAAAAGTGAAAATATTTATTAATTAGGTTGTTGCATGAAAACATTTTTTCTAATTTTTCGAATCCTCCGACTTAAAAATATATATAGGAGTTTTGAAAGAATTTTTTGACGTTTATTGTCCAAGTTGAAGCCGTTTGAAAATTGTTGTTGACGTCATAATGCGGGCCAGTTTAGATGTACAGTCAAAGCCATATATGCATGGTCTTTTTTCCTTTATGGCCTTATGGAAAAAAGACCATGCATAAATGACCCTGACTGTACTCCCTATGTTACTGCACACGCACTGTGACGTCATAGATTATTTTTGAAACAGCTATAACTTTGCCAAAAATTATCTATGAATTACGAAAAAAATCATGCACATATTTCTGGTCATAGTAATTGAGTAAGAAATCGTAGTTTTGAAAAAATTTTCATTAAAAAACCTTATTATAATGAGTAAAAAATTTGTCGACTTAAATGGTCCAATTTCTACTAAATTAAAAGTCATCGTCTCAAAAATGACGATTTTAGTAGTTGAAATTGAAATTATTAATTAAAATAGTTAATGTTTCACTACTTTTAAGTGAGAGTGTGACCTTGTTTCTAGCATTTTATGACACCTACTGGTAAACACACAATGCAGCCGTTTATTCTACAGTGATATTTGGGCGTACACTTTTGGTCGTTTTTTAGTCCTAGGACAAAAAACACAGTTTCGGACGGCTGATTAACACGTGTTTTTCCGCCTGCGACGGTAGCGCCACCGAAAAAATAACCTAACCTAACCCGGCGTAAAACATTCAATTAGTTTTCTTGATACACAAATAACTATTTAATTACACTTTCACTTCAAAAAAAAAAAAAAAATTCATTTCATCGGCGACATTCCCGAGATCTCGTTTGGTCTCAAAATCAGTATAAAAATTCCAAACTAACTTCGATATTCAACAAAATTTTACTGACATCAAAATAAAGCTATTAATTTCCAGCAAAATGTAGCTCAATTAAAGATTTGTCCTCGTGGTGATTTCGTAATATTTTGGAATATTGAAAAACAAAAACAATTTCCACAAAATCGTGCAGTGAATTTGACGACAATGAAAGAAGCGAAGGATGAACGGCGCGAGATGTTTATCAGTACTTAAGTTCAGTTAGTAATCTCGGGATCGTTTAATATTGATTAATTACTGGAAACTCGCACGACTCACAATAGCACGCGAGTTTCAACGCGCAAATTGCGCCTCATTGTTCGGCGTTGCTCGGTACTCACCAAAGTCGCGCTTGGTCCCGAGGCGGCGATTCTTTCCCACATCAGCGGCAGCGCGTCGACGCTTCCCTCGTTTCTGCATCTCGGCTCCTCTGACCTCTCGCACTGTTCTCCCCTCGGACATCCAAAGTCCGACTGAGATTTGATCCCACCACGGAAATCTCCAGCCCGAGACGCGCCAATCCAGATCCACCCTTCGATCCTGCTCTACTTTATATCCGCCAATGGCACGTAATCTAGGCCACCACGTGAAAAACCCTCCAAGGGCCAACCCTTCCTAGGGACCCAAAATTGTCCGTTAAAATCGGTAAACGAGTTTTATGTATCAATACAACAAATTGCGCAGTTCTCTTCCATCCAGCTGTTGGAAATTTCGTCAAACCAACGAAATTTTCATCTTCTTTGGATTAATTTTTTTTATGTTGCAACATGGGGCTTGGCATTGTCGTGAAGAAAAATCAGCTCTGTATGCCTGCTATTCCATTCCAGCCGTTTCTCTTTTGGAGCTTGATTCAGTCTTATCAATTGTTGTCAGCGATAATTTCGAATAGGTTCAAGTGTTCGTAATAGACGACGCCCCACTGGTCCCACTAGATACACAGCGTGACCTTAGAACAGTGAATATTGTGTTTCGGGATTGATGGACCTGGTTCTCCTGGCTTTGTCCATGATTTGGGCCTCTTAGTATTCTCGTAGAAAATCCATTTTTCGACGCCTATTACGATACGATGCAAAAAACCCTTCCTTTTATGTCTTCCGAGCAGTGATTCGCATGTCACCAAACGTCTCTCGATATATATATATATCTCTCTCTCTCTTAATTGATGTGGGACCCAATATTTAAATTTTTGGAAGATTCTCATGACATGCAAACGCTTACCAATGGTCGATCAATCAACTTTAACGCATTAGCCAAATCTTTCATCGAATGCGTTGTTAAAATAAGAGAATCAAATTCGACACTATATGTGACCTGGAATGACAAAAGGGACTTATTGTTCGTTTCTGTAAGGCTCATTTGCTCGTTCGATGACATCAGAGAATAACCCTCACAGAAACAAACAATGACTCCCTTTTGTCATTCCAGGTCACATATGATGTTTCCATCAAAATGTATTTTTTGATAACAGTGTGCGACAAATTTTAGGTCATTACTTCTGGTAGGGAAATTTTTAGCAACAATAAAATCCCTTTAATCTCCTTAAAATATCTTTGAAGGGATTTCGTTAGGTTAGCTTGTCTAAGCGCAATGAACAATTGAATTTCACATAATTTAACTCTCACTTTTTTCAACATTGAAAATGGTGTCTTGATACACTGTTAGAAATCGTAGTGTAGCCAACTGAGAATTAGTTGGCTCAACTGCGAGTGGCGATTCGATACGGTCAACGGATCGGCGTAGTTGAGCCAACTACGAAAATTTTCCCGTTCGAATCGTTCGAATGACTTTTTTCGAGAGCTGTTTAAAAAAAGTGACACATTAAATATAATTATTATGTTTGTTAAAAATAAGCCGCTCTTTAGTTCACGGGAAATAAGTATCGTTAGCTTGCTAACTTATAGAATGTATAAAAATTAAAAGTAAAAAAAATTTGCTATGTTTGATTTTATTTTTTATGAAGTGATCTTTTTTGGAGGAATTGGAATTTGGTTTTTTAATTATGAATGTTGTTTTTGAAATAGTATCACAATTATATTAAATTATTTTCGTTTCAATTTGGAGGTTTTTTTTTTCGTTGACAATTCGGGGAATGTTTATTACGCTTTATTTATTTTGTTTGATTTATCATTTACATTAATTGTCTACAAAAAAACAATCTCTCTCCTTCCGGCTTGAGATTCGAACCTAAGTCCTCCTAATGATCCGCAATAAAAATAACCGCATAGCTACGGGGGTCGCTTGCGTTAAAAAAAACAAACTTGTATAGTCTTGGCCGTGCCGGAAATATACATAAAAAGTGCGCGGGAACATTCGGAAAAAAAAGAAACGCTAAATTCTTGATTTATTGTAATATCTACAATGAAATATCGCATGAGATATTATAGAAATAAAATATTAAAGTTTTAAAAATTCGTCTAGTGCATGTTTACTTACTACGGTAAGTGACGTATAATGATATAAAACATAAATTCTTCTTTTACACATTTCTGTCACGAGCAAAATAAAAAAATCGTCAGTAACAAGATCGAATTTTTAACTTATACATAATCGAATCATCTTCATGTACAAAACTTTAGGCATGTATATTACAATTCAAGTAATAAAAATGAATTTTAATTATACCCAAATGTACTATATTGCATGATTGATTAATGTTCTATTTTATTTAATTTTTGAAAATAAATTATTACGTAGTTGAACATATGCTTTATTCCAACAGAAAGTGGTTTCACTATGAATATATAATGTACTATAATATGATATTATTCGGATTATAATAAATAATAATAAATAATTACTGATTAGAAATTGCGAAAAAATGAATAATGATTATAATTAAGATAATTTTACTACGATAGAACTAGAAATGATAAATTTTTAATTTATTATTGATTGCCATAAATTATTATAATAAGTATACATATACCTTTAGGCATCCAATTTATCTAATTATTTTTACACGCTAATAACGAACATAATCATGACATCTGTATATATTACAATCATTTTTATTTTAAATGTTTATATTGATTAAAACAAATTTTTGGATTGGAATTCTACGATAAATATGTTAAACGATCATTTTACCTGGCTTAATTGTTAGAAAATTCAAAAATGTGACATTAATACGTGGGAGTTGTGGATTAAAAATGTAAACCATTATTGTGTATTCACGTTTTATAAATTTTTTTCATACAGGTTTTCCAGATAATATACATAAAAAATGTAAGAACTTAATTACTAAATTACATGCAATCAGTCTGTTTCTTTTTCCACGTAGGAATAAATCCAGGTACTCAATTCACAATAAAAAAACATATATCATCAACACGGTACATAAAACTTATTTTTACTTTCACGTATATCTTGAGGCTTATAATTAGACAATTTTTTTTGGGATATAAATCCCCATTGCGATGTACGTTTGACTTCAAAAGCATGGTAATGGTCGACAAATCTTTGGTTTTCAAGTTTCAAATAAAACAAGAAAATTTCTTTTTGGTCATTAAGGATAATATATTTAATTTCACCAAATTGGGGAACGTCATCTTTTTTTTCAATTTCAATTGCCATCTCAGGCATATACTTTGTTCCATGTACTTCTACCCAAGATAATTCCGTTAATTTTTGGCAAAGAAAATCATGATCCAAACAATATTTGAAATCATCATAGTAGTCTAAATTACTCAAATCAATACTTGCAGATTCTCCCTCTGTTAATCTTTCGTAAAATCCTTGACGAGAAGCAATTCTATCACAAAACCTCAGTTGATGTGACAGAGCTAAAGTGAAACATATATTGATTCTATTTCTGGTTACCTGCGCATTTTCTTTGAATTCTTTATGTTTTCCTTCAAAATGCATACATGCAAGTGGCCAAAGAGGACCAACCAATCTGAGAATACGAACATAATGCACTAAAAAATGGAATTTCGGTCTCAAATGATCAAAATGTTTTAGAAATAATTTATGATGTTTGGAAATAAGTTTTTCTAAACGACCAAGGCTATTTTCGTTAACGTCATTTTGAAATAAAATGCATGTAATTTCTCTCAAGTAAATGTACAATTTCCAAACTTCATTTTTTTCTGGTATTATATCACCAATCATGAAACCTAACATTCGAATTAAAGTTAGCATTTCTCCTGCAGACGAGATATAATGCCCGTTATCTAAATTTTTTTTACTGAAAGGAGGAACATTTTTATTTGTTATTGAATATCCATAACCGAAAAATCTAATCCTATTGTTCAAAATTTGCAAAGTCAAATTATTATCGCTATCTTTTATAAGTTTATTGATAATTAAAGGCAATTCATAGCGGGCGATTCCTTCCAACAAATCATGCATTACGTCACTGTAATAGTTAACTAAAATGTGAAAATGCGTCGTAAAGTGAAATGAAGAATTGTGATGAATTCCATGGTCTTGATTAAGAACATCTTCTAAATAATTTTCTTTTGTGCGAAGCATGTTTTTATTTTCTCTAACTTGAAATTTCATCTCATCTTTATGGCATCGGAAAATACGACAATAATAATTTGAAGCGAAACTAGTGTGCATCCCACACATTTCATTCATAAATAAATTGTCCCCACTCATCAATGCGAATATAAAAAAAATTTGCTCTGAGCCTTCATCATTTTCAATACAAATTCCGTTTTTTCTAGATCCAGAAGTTCATTTTTAAGTGTTCTAAAAACTTTCTCATGGCCGAAATTTACTCTGTATAATGTACTATGCAATTGAGCTAAAAATATATTTTCACTCATGGAAGCATATTCTGGAGGGAGACAAGCAATTTGGTAATACACAGCTCCTATTTCATCAATTGTTGTGTGAGAACCCAAGGGATTATTTACTTCTAGGTCATCACAAAATATTTTTATTGGTAACACGGTTTGCCCTGGAAATTGAGATTCTATTTCACGCCACAATTTACTATTGACAAAAGAAGTTACAGTTGATTTAGCTTGTTCAGATTGCTTGTAATTTTTTATTGCCTTCAAAACACCAGGTAATTCCAAATACTGTTTTAGAACTTTGGCCATGGGTATCGCTTGTCCAGTTGCATCTTTTATTTCCATGACAGTTATGCCATTTTTGAGTTTTGATTCAGTATATGAGTCAATGTAAAACGATTTGGGCCTTATTAAAAAACCTTTTTTTTCAAAATGTTGCTGGCGCATGTATTCTGTTTTAAAATCGACGAAAGGATCACTTATAATATCTAAAATTTCAAGGATCAAATTGTTCGTCCCATTTTTTTCTAAAATTTGTTCAAAAATTGTTTTTAACACATCAGTTCCTAATGTGTGACATAACTCTGAAACGTTCTCAATTATTTCTTGTACTAAAGATCTACTAATTTTTGGGTTCGAATATAACTTTGTTACAAATTTTATAACTTGTTGCGTTACCAAATCTTTAATACATTGTATATCAAAATCAAAATTCAAATGAAATTCTGTTTGTGTGCATTCATCTTGCATAATTGGCAACTTAGAACCACTTGCATGCGTTGATTTATCTTTATTTGCATTCATTCCGAATTTTTTTTTCCGGAATTTGCACTCCTCAATTTTAAATCAGTATTATCAGAATGACAAGCGAGTAAATGCTTCTTATAATTATAAACATTGTTGAAATTTCTTTGACAATCTTCTTGCTTACACGTTACAAGTGAATAAAACTGAAGTCTATGCTTATATTTCAAATGACCTGTTGTTAATAATTCTAAATTTGCGACTTTGTAGTCACAAAATGGACAGAAATAAACCATTATAACAAAGTCAGTTGGTCATCTTCTACAGAATACGTGATTTATATACTGGAAATTACAGCTGCAAAAAACGCTGTAAAATTTTTGATACATGTGGCTTGCATTTGTCAAACTTGGTACGAATTTTGTACAAACCATTTTGCAAAAGAATCCAAATTTGCTCAGATGCAAGGGGATATTCCATATGCCAAGTGTGATACACTTTGAAACATATATCGAGAGCTTTTAAAGGAGTATCAAGTTTGTACATAACAGAATCAATCCTAACATAGAAGCTTGACAAATTTCCTGGGGATGGACCAACGCCAATTATATAAGGCTGCACAGGCAATTTCCATGCGTTCATTTGTCCAATTTTATCAGTGAATCTGCTCAATGTCTCCTGGATTCTGGAAAAAATTCAAAAATTTCTTGATCTAAATATCATTTATCTTTTATTTGTTTGATTGATTGATGTATAATTGATAAATTTTCCAAAATGTGTTCTTTTTTTGTGAATTCACTGAGTAAATAGTATGTGTCCAGATTCCCAGACAATGTATGGAATTCAGCATCTCCAATCGGATGTTTCAAGGAAATAAACTTTCGAATTCAAAAATTACATCATTTACTTATAATTAAGAGTAATCATGCTCAAAATGTTCTGTTTTGTTCACAAAAGCTTATATAAAATATGATGTATATTATGTTTCAAAAAACGTTACTTAAGTAAAAAGTGTATTTAATTAATGTTTTTTGAAGAAATATTCTTCTGAATTACAAATTAATATGGTGATTATATGCAAATATACTGCTGCAACAATATTTTTGTTCAAGCTTCAATTCGTTTTAAGTTTTGAAAAAATGAATTTGTGTATCATGCATGTGACAATGGAAAAGTTGGCAAAAATATTATTGAAATTGCATTACATCAAAAACAGTTAACGTATTTTGGTTATTATACTTCATTCATTTTTTCATAGTAAATTCAATCCTTTTTATATGAAAAAAATCTTCATACAAAACTGAGCGATTGATCATTACTGTTGTTCGTAACAGGGCAGTAAAAAATTTCATTTATGTTGAAAAATATGATCCTCAGTACCTCCACGTAGAAAGCAAAACTTTCTTGGCTTTCTATTGCAGAAGGTTTCCATTGTTTTTTGGAAGGTGTGCTGGTTTTTGCACGAGGTGGTACCAAGTATGATAACAAAATCATATTAGCAAAATCCTTTGAATCTGCAAAATAAAGTCAAAAATATTTAAAAATGTACTATTTACATGATTCATATGTACGTGACATAACAATAAAAATGTAAAATTTCAAATAGCACATGATATTTTTGAGGTTTCGTTAATTTAGCTGACTTACTTTTATCCGATTTTTCATCATTGGAAATCAAAATGAATTGCTTGACGAAAGAATTTCCATTCTGAAGATAGTTCGAGATTTGTTTGGCATGTATCCCATTCAATTTTTGGATGAAGCTGTTCCACGTCGAAAAAATATCAACAGCTTTCGGGAACAACGACTTGAAATCAATATCTACAAGAACGTGTCCTAATCTTGACCCAAAAATATTGAATTCCTTCACATAATTTTCGATTCTGTAGGATTTTTTCTTTTCTTTCTCTTTATCCTTTTTTTCCTCTTTGTTCCTGTTTTTTTCGAGTTCTTCGATTTCCGTTTCAATCAAGGTATTGTAACGATGCAATGTAGTAATTCCCCAGTGTTTTTTGACGTCCTCTAGAGGCTCGCTATTATGTTTTAGCCAATCAATGCTTATTTGGACCGTGTCACCTACGACAAATTTATTCGAAATAAGATAATGTCCAACAATGTAAAATGAATTACTCCTAAGAAATAAATTACTTGAAATTTCTTCTTCACGGCAAAGTTCTTCTAATTCCGAGTTTATGTATTTATTGTAAGCAACCGTTTGGCGACAATGTTTCAATTTATTGTTGAAAGCGTCATATAATCGGCCACGACACTTTTCACCTTTGTTGCTTCTTGAATGTCTTTTGAGTACAGGAGGAATAAAATAAACCGTTCGCACTTCATTTGGAAATATATCCAAAATTTCATCTACGAGATCAGAATACTCATTGGGATGTAAAGTGCTGTAAAAAAATTATAAAAAATGCAAATCTGCAGTTTGAGTGTAAGTGCGTGTGTGTGTGTAAAATAAAAGAATTATTGGATCACATTATTGTCATTTATCACCAACAGATATTATGAATTTTCAAGTGAAATCTCAAGAAAACTTTTTTTAGTGCAGCTAGAAAATGCCATTGAAAGAGCCCATGATAAAATAAAAAAACTTAAAATTATTTTTCATTGGAAGATATTCTTTTGACAGTTATAATTTGACGAACTTCGTTCAAAGCCTAAACATTCAACTAATTAAATAAAAGTATTTCAAATACACAGTTTTATAATATTATTCGTCCGAACGGAGTTATGAAAACATTTTTAGGTGTATCAGAATTATTACAAACATATTTTGCATCATTATAAGGATATTTTTGACTTTGACAAATATTTCAACAATAATTTCTTTTTTTTCAATTTAGAGAATATTTCTCGAATTATATAAGCTTACTATGTAATTGCTATTAACAAAGTGTTCGAAAAATTCCTGTAAAAAACTGAAGTAAAAATAATTATTAATTATTTCAAACAATATTAATAATAAAAACCCATTAATTTTTCATAAAGAAAAACCCATATTTAATCAATTTAATATAATAAAATTTGTATGTATTACAACCTTTCTCAGTCAGTTATCAAATCTGGAACTATCACGTCACAAAGCATCTGGCTCGATCGATCACTCAAAAATCCATTTCTTTTATACTCAGCTATTATACATTTTCTTTCAAAACTTTGCTGCAGTAAATTCCAAACGTATTTTTCTTCGGGTTTTTTTCTCTTTTGGCTTTCAATTTGAACATTTCGCTGTTCTTCAAAAATCGCGTCTCTTGAATCAGTACTTGTGTTCTGAAAAAAGTTACGTAATTTTTTATGTCAAAAATTTTGTTTAGAGTAAAATGTTTTCAAACTATTGAAAGTTTTTTTATTTGAATTTTCATATAACATCAATAAAGAACTGAAAAATATTATTGTTATATTAAAATTGCAATTAAACTTATGTTTGTCGTAATATTGTATTGATTTATTAATATATTATTATATTATTATAACTATATATGTATAATTTACTTCGCAGATATTTTCTTTTATTTCTTCATTGATTGATAAAATTTCCGTAAATTCTTTTTTCCAGTTAATCTCGAAATCCATTCGATCGCCAACTTCAGGAATTAATTCCGCGATGAATTTTGGTTGCAGATTTTTCAAACGATTAAAAGTTATATTTCCACCTGTTGATTTTGATACAAGAAAAGCAATTCTAACCTACAGTTTTATCGTGTACAAACATCATTATAAATTTTTCAATCAATCACTGAATAATAGTAAAATTGGTATCCCGTAACGGTAAATCAATATCACAAATTATAAAATTCATTCACGATAATTTTTTTTTAATGTGATAAATACTAAAAAAGGTTAGAACGCGAGATCGCGCAATGTTTACATCGAGCTCCTTTTCACTTCGAAATTCAACGAAGTATAACGTTCAAATCCGACCTGAGTCCTCGTCAACGAAAGTCGTAAACGTCGATTCACGAAAGATTACTATACTTTAATCGTTCAACTTAGCGTGCTTTCGTTAGGGTCATCGCCAGATTCCGTTCACGTTATTCGGCGTTATTCGAAGTGAAAAGCCCCTTGCAAAAATTAACGAGAGTAATAAGAAATCATTTGATTTTACCCAAAGAAAAAATGTTGTGAAACCATTGAAATACACGTAAATTTTCGAAAAAAAAATTTTCATTGAAGTAATGACTAATTAAATATTTTCTTCAATAAAGAGAAGATGATTTAAAAAAATTCTTGACAACAACTTTCTTTACAAATACTGACAAAATCTTACATTTTCAACAAATTTTTCAAGGATAATAAATTTTTTACGTCCTCTCGATTGAAATCATCTGATTAATTATAAGTGAACCAATGTAATCGAACTGATTATCACTCATCGTATTTGACAAAAGAGTTTCCGAAATAATGTAATGAAATGGAAATGAAGGAATCATTCTTTTCATAATGTAATCCTATTTTTTCCGTGCGTACCATCATTTCCGGGGCCCAAGGTATGATCACTGGTTGGACCTGTTCCGATATGAGAACTGGGTGTTTCGAAATTGTGCCATTGCCAATCAAAATTATGATGAGGATCTTGTTCCCACCAGCATAGATCCGCTTTTTCAAAATCGCATGAAATAGGAGCTTCAGCTTCTGAATCTATATTGTCGGAAAGATATTATATTATAATATAATATATTAACATAATATATTGAAGAATGTTGTCATTCTGTCATTATATCACTCCCTACTCCCACCCCTTCACGACATAGTCTCATCCCATCATTCTTTCCTCTCATTCAAACTGTATTCAAGAACATTCTCATACTCTTTGAAATCTTTTAGGATTTTCTAGAAGCTTCTAGAGCTTTTTGATACATTTAGAACTTTCTGGGACATTCTAAAACTTTTTGTAATATTTGAGGACTTATCGAACTTTCTACAACTTCTAAAAATACACTTCAAACTCGATTTTAGATCGAGCTCGGGGCTTTGAATTTAAAATCAAGACCCCTTCTAATCCCAAGAAAGGTGAGAGAGGTAGTGTCGTACAGTTACTTTGCCCGACGGGGCCCTAAAAGCTAATGAAACTTTCATTATTTTGTTCGCTCAGAGAGAAGTTCACTTAGAGAGAAGTTTTGTTAATTTGACTGAATAATGTGTTAAGGTAGCTAATATAATACCTCTATTTGACCATCCCGTAGGAAAACCTTT
>JABFQI010000114.1:0-15373 GCA_022816925.1 Trichacis sp. ZL-2020 | reverse complement strand
TACTAGGGGTGCGCGCTCAAAGCCGACACGCTCGATCTTACGAGACCGAGGTAAAAAACCCAATTGAAAATTGTGAAGTTGGAAAAAATTCGCGAAAGCGAGCTCCTTATCAGGAGCGGTTGCCGTGGGGTCTTGCCGTTACCGAATTTATCATCATAGATCATACGTCATTACTCTTGTACAACAATTATTATATTAAAATCCGCAGCCCGGCAACGCGCTACACTCTGAAAAAATACGCTTACCGTACAATCAATATTCATTCCTTCCATCACAGTTTTAAAAAGGAATTCGTTTTCCAACAAAAAGAATCCTTTGACGGGAAATTGATTGTTATTAAGAGTGTCGTTTTTGGCCAGCGGCATAAAATCGCTCGTGAATATCGCTCAAAATAAAAATCTTTTCAAGACTACGCGAAAAATACTCATACGACCATGACGATAATATAAAAATGGTATTATATATAATCCAATTTATACTGCATAATTTTTTAATTCTGCTACATTATTATTTATTGATTTCCTATTAATCTAGTGACATATTTTCATCGTTACTTTAGCTGCATTGTTATCTCGAGTTTCAAGAAGAAATACTGTGATAACGGTAATCAGTATTTTCGTACAGGCCAGCATCATTTTTTTGTTCGAAGTCGAAATCGAGCAAACGCTTTTTTTTGCGTGCGGAGGTTCTTAGGAATGACCGCGGAGTCCTGCAGCGACCGTATACAGAGGTCTTTTTTTCATTTCTTCATAGCGGCTTGTCGTGATTCTTTAATTTTCCCGCCAGTGTTACGCTAAATCGAAGGACAACGGAAATACATGATAAACCCAATTTGTTTTTGCAATAGTCGAGATTCACATACTCCAAAATAAACTTAAAGTCGAAAAAGATTAATCAAGAATTGTTATCCCCAAGCGATGGAAAAAAATTTGGGATGAAACAAAAATGACCGACTTCCATTTGTAGCAATAATTTATAAAGTTGATAACGGATTTTCGAAGTGTCGCGATTTTTAAACAATCATTTATGAGATTGAATTATGAAAAAATGTCGGGAATATAACACTGGAGAATAAGATAACTTATTAATGAATCTTTTCGTTCTATCTTGTAAGTCATTTACATTTATCCGAAAATTGTGAAACATTTCTGCACACTTTTACATGTCTTTCAACGAATAATCAGGAAATGTTTGATCATGTTAGGAGTGAAATATTTTTTCAAAATTGTTGAATTATAAACTGCATATTATCGATTCAAAAAAAGTTGATAAACAGAAATATAAGTTTCTGACTACTCCGTCAGGAATTTGATGTTTGATAAATGTTGTTGATATTTTGTTATCCACATATGTCACATATATGAAAAACATGCTCAATTTTCAAATTCGTTAAAATAAGCAATTCATAGGAAAGTAATCATTTTTACAACTGGACATATCGTACATTTGGGCGAATGTAATTTGCAAAATACTTTAGTGACTTGCTCTTGAAATTTGCAGAAATTTTAATGCAAATGCCTGCGTCTGCAGGTTTTTTTCAGTGTATTATTGCAGTTTATAAATTAGAGTGTGTAATGATATAATATATGGAATAAATAAATTAGGCCCATATTTTATCGATCTTTAAGTTTATTAATTACACATTTTTTGTCGAATAATCGGTCAAGCGTCGCTGAAAAAGCTGTCAATGTGACTTATACAATCAGTACAAAGTAAATGATAATTAATCATAGTGATAAATAATCAGTGGTTGCAATCAGTAAATTTTCAACGATTATCAGTAAAAATAAAAGTACTGATATTGAGAGTACTATAAAATTATGCAAGTCTATTAGGAATAATTTTAGTGTACTTTTTACTTCAATAAGTACCCACAGGCTAGCTATCATTGTATCACGCAAAATGTTGTTAAACTTTAAAAATAAATCATATTAAGTATAAATCATACTTGTAAGTGCTCGGTCTCGTTAAAATATAAGTTTGAAACTTTATATGTATTTCTTTTTGTGATTTGTATCCTTCAAGAAAACCGTTCGGATGCATTTTCAAAAATTCAACTAAATAAGTATTCCGATGGCTGGTGATTGTCAGAAAAATGATGAAAAACTTATTTTACATTCTGAATTCGAAAATTGTTCTTTATATACATATTTATTGATTTTATTTAAATATAATCAATTCCGGAAAAAATAATGTATGGTTGAGCGAAGAATCAATATTGTATGCGAAATACTTTTAAAATTAAAATTTAAATTAAATTGAATTCAGATACTTTAATAATCACCATTGGAATCAAATTTCCTATTTTTCTCAACTTCGAAAAATTCGAATTGCATTTTCACAACTTTATTAGAATTTTTGAATACATAAAATTTTTCAAAATTGCGGAATCGAGAGGTCGGATTCCATAAGCGACTTAACGCGCGACCTTAACAAAAAGTGAAAGGTATCGGCTTTCATTGTCATATTATAGAAAAACCTCTTCTTTTGCGGGAAAGTCACGCGCTCCGTCGGTAATGGAATCCGGCCTTACAATCGTGATTTGACTTCTTCATTGCGTTCTTCAAAATTCTAATTTAATCGACGATTCTTGTTGGTCAGGTTGATTTTTACAATAGTTTCTAAAGCACTAATTCACGGTCTTTAAGTTTTATTTAGAGTATTCTATATGGCACATATTGGAGGCACTCTGTATCATAAAGTACTATAAAATTATAGTACTGTTTATTACACCCGTAGGAGTTTACTCAATAGAACCTTTTTAAATTAAACTAAGTAGAAAAATTGACATAGTCGTTATCAGTTTTCACGATAGCTACTGGAAATCATATATCAAGGAATGTATAATCAGTTTGAGATATTTCTTGTTAAGTATATTTGCCTGGCCAGTTTTTGAGAATATTGAGGAAATGTCGAGATTTGACAATTTCTTAGGTACGAAACTGCTCAATGCATAGACATGGCAACACGTAATAACTTCAATACCTTTCACGACGTTCATACTACCTTGAGATCCAAATCGTTTCCAATCTCGAGAAATGATCAGATTTGTTATTAAAATCCTGATCAGGTCTAAAATTTTTTTAAAAAATCGGATTCTAACTGACAGAATCGTCACATCAGAATTCGTGCTGCACATATGTACCAAATCTTTTTGAAAAGCTCTGTTTTGATTTGATTCCGTTCATCCTTTTCATTAGGGAATTACTGTTTCTGGCAAAAATTTATAATTATTTGACTACGAGCAATAATGGGTCAGAGACTCGACTCGTTTTTGCTCCCATTAAATTAACTTTTTTTGAGAATCGAAAGTATCCCTTTATTTTGCCTAAAATTTTGTAAATCACTTTTTCTTCGATGGTTTTTCAGACCCATTTTTGTTATCAGGCCCTCGACTTCCATACTATCATCAATTCTATTTTCATCAATTCAAAAGTACACCTTATAATCATTAACCCTGCAATTCAATGATCAATTGTACGACATCATTTTTATACTACAATCATCTTATTTACATTCGTAGGCGGTGAACGCGCAATGCTTACACGTCAGGTGCGCTGGCCTGAATCAAAATAATTTTAGCAAACGGTGATTTACCAAGTATACGTAATAGTCTCTGGGAGTCTTTGGAAGCTACCAAAAAATCTTCCACTATCTATGAAGTCTAAGGATATTTTGAAAGCGGTCAACAAAAAATAGATTTAAGTCTACCGAATATCCTGCGCTTCAAAATATTTTTAATGTCGTTAATCGAGTATACCCAAAAAAACTACCGTATATTCAACTTGAAATTATTTTTCTTCTAAAAGGATAAGTGATTTCGAAGCTACCATAATTTATGGAAGAAAGACTACTGTATACTTTATACGGAAAAAATTTGACAATTTCTTGAACAGATTTCCAATCCTAACACGGTATATGGAATATACCGAGTAGTCTTTTACAGTCTACTACTGGTATACTTCAACAATATTTGAAAATGTATACCAGGGTATACGCATTATTACTAAATTATACCGTATTATAGTCTACTACTGGTAAACTTTCATGATTTTGAAAAAAGTATACCACAATATACGATTTGGCACTAAAGTATACTTTTTGGTAGACTAGAAGACTCAATATACCAACAGGAGACCTAATTTTTTTTACTCGGGGGTTTGGGCGCTAGCGGCATGGACTCGTTTGATTCTATAAGACCGTGGTGAAACATTCAACGATGAAGTTTTGTAGTTGGCACAAGTTCGCGAAAATGAGCTCCCTTCCAAGAGCGGCTTCCGTGGGATTTCTAGTTTTCGATCCACATTAGACTTAAACAGCGAGCCACTTGGAGGTCTCTTATAGAAAAGGCGACCGCCTTTTTGAGGTTACGAAATTCACACATTCCTTTTATATTAACAAATTATGAGCTCCACAGGATTTATTCCTCAACTAAAAATCATCGGCCGACTATCCCCCGACCATCGGGGGTTCTCAAGAGTGACCGCGGCGTCCTGCAGCAACCGTATACGGAGGGATTTTTTTCCCTTTTTTTTCCACAGCGGCTTGTTAGCGATCTTCGGTTTTTTCGCATGTGTTACGCCAAATCAAAAATCAATACACGATGAACCAAATCTGTTTTTGGAAATGTCGAGATTCATATACTTCACAATTACCTTATAATTGTAAGAAATTTATTTTGTGTTATTGTCTTCGAGCACTAAAAAAAAAATTGAGAGAAGAGAAAAATAACCCGTTGTCCTTTTTAGCAATGATATTCGAAGTTGACTATGGGTTTCATAAGAAACAGATTTTTTAAAAAACAATTCATAAAGAGACGAAATCGTTGTTACGATTTTTCGTACTATAATACATTTTTTTATTTTTTTTAAGTGTAGGAAGATACTTTTTTTTATCATCGAAAATTCATTTGTTTGGGAAAAAAGGATTACTTATAGGACTTTAAAAAATTTTGCAAGTTCTTTATGCTCATGGTAAATAATGATGAGTATATACATATATTATATATATCGTATAGGGCATTATAGCATGCTAACAACCTGCCACACTTGCGAAAGAAGAGTTACAAATACATACGTAAAAAAGTTAAATGATTGTTTTTAAATGTCGAGGCACGTCTTCGAGTTCTGAACAAAAAAGCTTTTTTATTTGAACGCGTTCCTGGCGACAGAACATAATCAAGACTGGCCTGTTTTTTCAGGTCTTTGTTGAAGTTTTTTCCCCTTCCTTCTCACGTTGTTTTCAGTGCTTTCTTCTCGCACGTTTCCTGAGGAATCCCGCGTTCTTTCCGGATGCCGAGACTTTAGAGTATTTACGACTTTCCGAGGAAATTAGCATTACAGCGTTTAGTAAAAAAATTGGAAATTTTTATTAAAATTTAAAAATTTGACCGAAAAAAGGAGAAAAAAAATCTTATTTTCGGATCTTCTACTTTTAATCAATACGCCTGTGTTGAAAACTTCAATATTCTGAAAAATTGACAATATTCATTTTCAGCTCAACTGTTTTAGAAAATTTGTTGGAAATTTTTTTCCACAAATTTTTTTGGATGAAGTTTTTCTTTACAAGCAGTGAAAAATTTTTCGATCCTCACATGTCAAAATGTTGACGAATTTTTTTTTCAACATTAAAGTTCACAGAGAAAAATATCACACAACCGAAAGATAGTTGATATCGTCAAAGGGCAACTGCGAGTGAGAGTAAGAGGCGCGGGAGTACTGTCTCTAACTCGCACTCAAAATTATCCTATGGCGATTTACGCTATCCTCGTGGTTTCCTGGACTAAACGATGAAGTCTATGATTCATAATTTCAGAAAATCACATTTTTGAAAACTCATACCTAATTTGGTACTCTTTGGAACTCAAAAATTTCAACTGGAAAATATAATGACATTGTCTTTCTGTCTTATTTATGAGTCGATTTCATTTTTTCAAAAATTGTGGAAAAAATTGACTGCATATTAACACATCTGTTTGTAGAAAATATTCTAGTCTCTACTTTTTTCTAAATGAATTCGCAATTGTATATTCACTTAATACTTGTTTTAATCTAAAATTGTTGAAACATGTTTGGATTGCAACATTTTTTCAATTGTTTTTCATCGGCTTGCATTAACGGAAACCCATAAAACACTTAATAAACACACAATGATTTTCTGACCTATTGTTAGAAATTTCATTATCGATGAACGTTGTTCAATATATTGTTATTGACATGTATCACATCTACGAAGTACATGTACAATTTTCAACTTGATAAATATAAGAAATTCATCGATAAGAAAATAAGAAAAAACGTACGCAACTGAGTATACCTTAAGTTTGAGGAAATGTTATTTGCAAAATATTCAGGTAGTATGAATGTTGTAAGACATTTCCTTAGATTCTCACGGAAATTTAAATAGTGATTGATAAAGTTGTTCCACGTATTCCCAATTTTTTTTAGAACTTTTGCCCAGAAGGTTTTTTTAAAAATCGATGTCAAATTTACATACGTTTGTATGGGAATCGATATAATTTTTCGATAAATCAGGGACTCGTCCTTCGATTTCGATAAAACTAATTTTCACCGATGAGGATAAAAATTATCTTTAGTTTGAGATATTTCTCAATATATTTGCCCGGCCAGTTTATTAGAAATATAAGAAAACGTTCGAGATTTGACAGTTTTTCAGGCATTAAACTGCTCAATGCATAGACGTGGCAACACCGCACGTACCCGAGATTCCGGCGCGGATAGAAAACAAATTTTAAATGCGATCGCTGCAAGAAACACATGTTTAAACAACCGATAAAAGTACTAATGTCACATGTACCTAACTTTAATATGTTTTACGACCTTCATACTACTTTAAGGTATTACCTCAGAGATTATAATTTGGCGATCTAAGCTATCAATGCTTAGACTCATATCGGTAAGCCGCCGCTGAGCAATGAGTTATGATGCTGGCATCGTTAGAGGCCACGCACTTGCGCCGCTGAACCAACAAATAATGTGGGCATCAACCGGGAATGCGTGGAAACCTCAAGTTAATACAGTAAAATTCCTTTCAAGATGTAGAAGCAAAAATTAAGCATGAGAATCCAAGGGTGTTTAGGATCCCACCGAAAATCCAGGCCCACTCAATTGCTGACCAGTGTTCAAGAGATGTAAGTAACAACTAAGTTACCGAGCAATATACCGCCAATATACCCCATGGGGCAGGTTTGGCGGAGTAAAATTAAAATCATAAGTTTATTATATATGCAACTCATTCATTATAATTTGGGGATCGATTTTTCTAAAAAAATCACTTACGACCTTGGTAGCTTATTAAATGTATCTGCAAATTTTTGAAATGATTCACAGTACAGTTTTTTCAAAAAAAATTCCTGAAATTAACATTATTCCTTATGGATGCGAACTTTTTTTTTCGATTTCTATTATACGACACGAGGGAATTTGATGAAACTTTTCGTATTGGTGCACTGAGTGTTCTTATGTAAAATGATTCTTCAAACACGCATTTTCACTGTACCGTTTTTGCTAAAACGAAAATAAATATGTATATATATATATATATAGATATATTCAATATACAGGAAACCAGAATCACGACAAGCCGCTATGAAGAAATGAAAAAAAAGACCCTCTGTATACGGTCGCTGCAAGACTCCGCGGTCATTCCTAAGAACCTCAGCACGCAATAAAAGCTGATTCAAATTGCTCGATTTCAATTTCGAGCTGATCTGCTCGATTTCAACTTCGAACAAAAAAATGATGCAGGCCTGTACGAAAATACTGATTACCGTTATCACAGTATTTCTTCTTGAAACTCGAGATAACAATGCAGCTGAAGTAACGATGAAAATATGTCACTAGATTTATAGGAAGTCAATAAATAATAATGTAGCAGAATTAAAAAATTATGCAGTGTTAATTGGATTATATATAATACCATATTTATATTATCGTCATGGTCGTATGAGTATTTTTCGCGTAGTCTTGAAAAGATTTTTATTTCGAGCGATATTCACGAGCGATTTTATGCCGCTAGCCAAAAACGACACTCTTGATAACAATCAATTTCCCGTCAAAGGATTCTTTTTGTAGGAAAACAAATTCCTTTTCAAAACTGTGATGGAAGGAAAGAATATTGATTGTACGGTAAGCGTATTTTTTCAGAGTGTAGCGCGTTGCCGGGCTAAGGATTTTAATAAAATAATTGTTGTACAAGAGTAATGACGTATGATCTATGATGATAAATTCGGTAACGGCAAGACCCCACGGCAACCGTTCCTGATAAGGAGCTCGCTTTCGCGAATTTTTTCCAACTTCAAAATTTTCAATTGGGTTTTTTACCTCGGTCTCGTAAGATCGAGTGAGTCGGCTTTGAGCGCGCGCCCCTAGTAACTCTGATTCTCATAAGAATTCATGAAATTCTTCTAAGATTTCCACGTCTTATAAGGTGACCTAATAAAAATCTTATAAGATTTAGCAGTTCTTATTAGGTGACCTAATAAAATTCTTATAAGATTTTTGAATTTTTATTGGGTGACCTAATAAAATTTCATAGGATTCTTATTAGGTCGCCTAATAAGAATTGAAAAATCTCATAAGATTTTTATTTACCTTATATATTCACCTTATATCACCTTATAAGACGTGGAAATCTTATAAGAATTTTATAGATTCTTATAAAAATCAGAGTTACTAGGGGCGAAAACCGGCGATCATGTTATTCGTCAAATGAACAAAAATATTCTTCTGGATCAACAAAACCTTTTTGTACCTAAAGCGTTAATCACACTTCAAAATAAAAATAAATGTTTGAGTTCTGATAATTTCAATGAAGCACACTCTTATATCTAGTAGCATGATGAAATAATAGCTTTGTTAAAATTAACGCTTTTTTTTCCATTTGCACACTATAATATTTCTCATTTTTTTCGAAGAAAAATCTTTCTGATATATCGAGCTTAGATATACTTCAAAATGGAATTATCACTTTCTTTACATTGTTTTCTGTTGAAAAAGTTTTTTTACGTTTTTGTCCCTCCGCCGATTCAGTATTGTGTCATACAATTCACGTTGTATGCAGTTGTATGCACGCCAAACTTTTCTCGAGCTGAGGTACATACAATTTAATAAGGCAGAGAACAGGATTCCCACCGTCGCACAGCCCAGCGCACAAGGTTTAGTTCAACGCGTTCGCTAGTGCCATCTGCCTTTCCGCACTTAGACCCGTAGACCCATCTCTCTCTACCGAGTGATACGCGCTAATTGCCGAAATTGGAAATTACTTATAATTATGAGTAATATTCAATAAAAAGTCAACGACATACACCGACAAAGGACCGACGAACTATTGGTATAGAGAAATTAATTTTTTTCGGATGTGGCGGGGCTAACTTGACGCCATTTTCAATTGTTAATAACTTTTTAATTATCAACCAACAAACAATAAAAACTGAACGACAATCACCGACAGACGACCGACGAACGATTGGTCATTTGAATTTTACTTTTTTCGAAAATAGGTGGGCTAACTTTGCATGGGTCTCTGTTGAGTCGAATCTGACAAAAGAAACCGCACGAATCACTCGTGTGGTTTCGCCGGGTCCGTATTCGGACCCGGCTACTTTGAAAGCGCTCTTCAAGTATTTTCTTATTTACTTTCATCGTCAAAAACCGTCGATCGGCCACGGCAAGCGTAATCATGAAGAGCCACCTTTCGGCCACGTACCGACCGGGACGTCATTGAAAAAAACCGAGAAGCTGCCATATCCCCGAAAAATCGAATGGTTCGTGAATGAAAAAACGCTTTTTTGCCAAAATTGAACATTTTACTGCGTTTCACTTGTTAAGGATTATTTACCGTTATGAAAATTGTTATTCTCAAATACCTTCAATGATATTTTTTCATTTAAAAATTACGTACATTATTCACACATAATGCCATAAATAGCCACAATTTACGCCATCTTCCCGTCGCCGATTGTATGCGATATGTTTTTTTTAAAATTACAATTATCTTTTTCCAGCATGTGTAATTATTACTTTTTTCATGATTTGTTATTAAAATGTACATAAACTCATATTTGATAATTTTTTCTCAAACAATTTCCCATTAATGTAATCTTGCAGCCGACCTGCTAGGGTAAGTGGACATAAGTGGAAATAATATGGAGATAAGTGGACATTAATGGATATTAGTGGATTAAAATGGAAATAAGTGAAGATAAGTCTGCCCTACAACGGAAAAAGACACGTAAACGCCATTTTGTCAAAAATGAGATTTTTACATCATTTGAATCTGTGAGAAATCTTTTATTTTTTTACATTTTAAAAAATCCAGAAATCATGATTTTTTTTGTGCAATAAATAGGTTTCTCGCTGTAAAACGGGTGAAAAATGAAGGCATCACCGACGAAAAAACCGTAAGCGCCAAAAATTTTGTAATTGACCTTAAAAACGTCACACTTTGCAACCGTAAGAAACTTTACGGTCTTTTTTCGTTTTAATATCGTCGAGCAGCGCCTTCCAATACAACTGAAAAAGACCGCTCGTGGTCATTTGGCGCTTAAGGTTTGTACCTTTTGTAAAGTGTTCGAGCACAGCCTTGCATGCAAGGGTAAAAGACCGCATGCGACATTCGGTTAATTCATATCTTGAACAGTGGCGTTTACGGTCTTTTCTCGTTGTAAAGCATGTCGGTCTCGGACGCTGATACACAGCGAAAGACCGTATAGTACTTTACGGTCTTATTTAGTTGTATCGCCGGCGAGCGAAAAACCGTAACGACATTTTCTTATAGTAAATGTTTAAAATGTTGATTTTTTCGCAAAATTAGAAAGAACGCATCCTAATTACCGAAGAAAGCATTGTATAAAAATGAAAAATCTCTTTTCCGATACAATTCTAAGAGGGAACAGTAAATCTTGACTTTCTCCATTTCGAGTTGATGGCGTTTACGGTCTTTTTTCGTTGTAGGGCAGAAGTAGATTTACGTGGAAATAATGTGGATGTAAGTGGATACGAGTGGAAATAAGTAGAAATAAGATCCCACGTACTATCTATTTATTTCCACTTATTTCCACTTGTATCCACTTGAGTCCACATTATTCCCACTCAAATCAACTCATCTCCACTTATTTCCACCTAAATACATTTATATCCGTATATAAGTGGATATAAATGGAAATATAGAGATAAGTGGACATTAGTGGATATTAGTGGAAATAACTGCAAATAAGTCGAGATAAGTGTACACTGAACGCTTGAAGAGATAACATTCGATAAGATAACCCGCGCGGAATAGTAACGCCTCAACTCTTGAAGTAATAACCCTAGTCCTTTCTCCTTCATCCCCTCCATTATCTCCGCCATGCTTCATATGTCAAACATCTTATTCGTATTCGAAATGAAACAAAAGAGCATCACATAATGCAAATACATATACATGAATTGCGTTGCTACGCAACCTTTATATTAAACCGAATAGTGGGAGCCCCTTACACCGTTATCTCTTCAAGCGCTCGCAGTCCCGCGAATTTTATCTCTTCGAGTGTCCAGTGTATTTACGTGGAAATAATGTGGATGTCAGTGGATACAAGTGGAAATAAGTGGACATAAAAGCTCACATTATATCCACTTATTTCCACTTGTATCCACTAACCTCCACATTATTTCCACTTAAATTCACTCATATACACTGTACTTACCTAAATCCACTAAGAGCTTGTGATCCCTTCGTGCGCTTTGAATTGATGTCAAGTTTATTGAAAATAATTAAAATCTTGACAAAATCAGTACCAAACATTTACTATATACATCTTTAAGTATTGTTCACTGAAATAGAAATTGTTTACTACTGGTTACTAAATGCGTAGTAAAAAAGCTCACCATACTGAGTAGTAACATTAACGATTCCAAACTAAACAGGTTTTAGTAAGTATTACTTAATGGATATTAACAGTTATTATACTAAAGTTACTAAACGCGTATCGTATTTATCATTAAATCAGTTTTCTGAATGAAGGCCGACTTTGAAATCATATGCTAGGAATCGTAAAATCCTATGAAATAAATAATTGGAGCGCGAAAGTTTAAAAGGGCCTTACCCACTTTTCGATAAGGCTCATTTTCTGATGCAATCAGAGAAAAAAAGGAGCCTTATCGAAAATTGGGTTAGGCCATTTTGGACTCCCGCGCTTCAATTCTTGATGACGTATGTTTTCCTCTTGTCAAGTTGGTAGAATCCTAGAAGATTTAATGTCAATCGGAAATGCACCTATTGAATCCTATTCATCAATAGCAGTAACGTTGCAACGAAATTTTTCGTGGGGGGGCTAACTGTATATATAGATATACAGAATTCGGCAGAGAAACGGCAGATGTAGGCAGAGAAATTACGGACAAGATGGCAGGGAAACGGCAGGCTTTTCTCTGCCGTCGAATTTCGGCAGAGAAACGGCAGAGGTAGGCAGAGAAATCATAAACAAGATGGCAGAGAAATCATAAACAAGATGGCAGAGAAATTATAAACAAGACGGCAGAGAAACGGCAGAGGTAGGCAAAGAAATCACGGACAAGATGGCAGGGAAACGGCAAGCTTTTCTCTGCCGTTGAATTTTGGCAGAGAAATAGCAGAGGTAGGCAGAGAAATTGTAGACAAGATGGCAGAGAAACGGCAGGCTTTTCTCTGCCATTGAATTTCGGCAGAGAAACGGCAGAAATAGGCAGAGAAATTATGGGAAAAATGGCAGAGAAACGGCAGGCTTTTCTCTGCCGTCGAATTTCGGCAGAGAAATGGCAGGGGTAGGCAGAGGAATTATGGAAAAAACGGCAAGCTTTTCTCTGCCACTGAATTTCGGCAGAGAAACGGCAGGAGTAGGCAGAGAAATTATGGAAAACATGGCAGAGAAACGGCAGAGTTATCATTTCCACGCGTGTAATAATATACAGGCCATCATTTCAACATTATTTTGTGATAATAAGCGATATTTAATTAACGGTGATGATTTGACGTTTCGTTTTTACATTTTTCGTACTCCATGAACTTTCACATACATTACTAACACAGACAAACATGTATTTGATACACTGAACTCTCATTTATATCCGCTACTCGGAACACGTAAACATTCAATACTATCCTCGTTCGATGGTGGGAGGTGATCCCACCTCCAGCGCGCTGATTGGCGGATACTACAAAGGGTAGTACTACGAAGCGGATATAAGTGAGCGTCGAAGTTGGATATAAGTGAGCGCGGATATAATTGAACGTGGATATAAATGAGAGTTCAGTGTATAATGATTGCGATTTTACTTTTCTAAGGCGAGAAAAATCGAGACTACCACTTATTCTGATTTGCGTAATCTCATAATATTTGTTGTTTGTTGTAATTTTAAAATCATAAGACCCTCAGTTTCTGATTGATTGATATGATTTGCATTATTCAATTATAAATGATAAAAAAAAGGATCTGGTTCATTCAAAAAGAAAAATTTGGAAGTTTCTGACTGTTTGAAATATTTGTTACTAAATTGTGTACAATTTGAATTTCAACGTCTTTTTTTGAGTTGATGGATAAAGCTAGTTTTTTACAAGGAATTATTGAGGAAAATACCAAGAAATAAGTTTTAAGCTTGAACATTCCACGAACTCTAGAAATTTTTTCCAGATTTCTGAAAAATTATGATGATAATTTCTAGGCTCGTCAATGAAATTTTTACTATCACTCGTCTTGATTCAAGTAACCTTCGTTTGTTAAAAAAAACTACTATAAATTTTTTGTTGATTTTCTAAGTATCAGAATTTCAGTTCTTTATTTTGATTTTCACGATTTTTTACTTTTTAATTAGAATCAATAGAATTTTATTTCACCAAAGCAATGAAACTCAAGAATTTCATTTGATTCGACTCGCAAAATCTTTGTTTGTTCTTAACAAGATAACATAACAATTGTTGAAATTTTATAATAGCAAGATTCTAAGTTTTTGATTTATTTGCACGATTTGAATTATATATAATTATTACAAGTCATCTGGTTTATGAAAAAAGTAAGACTTTGAAGTTCATAATTTTTTGCAAAAAATTAGTGGAATATTGTAAAAAAAATAAAAATTTTTTTTTGAGTTAATGGATAAAGCGAGTTATTTGCAAGAAGTCATTGGAAAAAATATTAGGAAGTAAGTTTCAAAGCTTAAGAATTCCACAAATTCAACGAATTTTTTCCAGATGTTTTAAAATTTATGGTCATTATTCCTAGGTTCGTCAGTGAAGTTTTGATTTACAGTAACCTTTGTTTGATAAAAGAGCCTACTCTACATTTTTAAATGATTTTTTAAGTATCCGAGTTTCAGATTTTTCCGATTTCCACGATTTTCTTACTTTTTGAATATAATTGCTTGTACTTATTGGAGTTTTACTACGCTAAAGTAACAAAAATCGAGACTACTACTTATTTTGACTTGCATAACCTTTATTTGGTCAAAACAAGCTACAATACAAATTTTTAGAATTTCAAAACCATAAGTTTTTCAGTTTTTAATTGACTTTTAAAATTTTCTCATCATTGAATCATTAATAATAGAACAAAGTGATCTGGTTTATAAAAGAGAAAAGCCTCGAAGTTCATAACTATTCGAAATGGTTGTGAGATTTTTCCTGTTGTTCTATGACATTCTAGAAAGTATTAAAATGATGAAAATGTTTTAGTAAGTTTTCGAATGTTCAAACTAAATATTCTAGAATTTTCTATAATATACCAGCTGGTTTTAATATGGTCCGGAGAGTTTTATGAAGATCTAGAATGTTCTTCACATTCGTAGAATATTCTTATAAGATATAGAAATTTTTAAACGATTTCAAATGTTCTAACATGTTTCATAATGTTTTATAGTGTTCTATTGAGTTGTAAAACTTTTCAAAATGTTCGGTAAATTTTGATAATTTTTTGTTGTCTTGATTTTAAGATGTGTTGGTATATTTTAGGGGATTCTGAAATGTTCGGTTGTTAATATGCTTAAAAGTTTTGGAATATTCAAAAAAATTTTATCAAGTTCTAATACAATTTAAATAGTTAGGAAAGGCTATAGAATATTTTACAATCTTCTAGAAAGTTCTGAGAATATCAGGTGAATTTGAGAATATTTGAAAATTTTGAGAAATTTTCATAATATTTCAAAAAGTTTGGTGGAATTATAAAATGTTTCAGATGGTTCTGTACAATTTTAAATTGTTATAAAATTAGCCAAAAAGTTCTTGAAGATTAAAAAAATTTGTAGAAGTTGCTAGGAAGTATGAGAACGTTCTAGGAATTTTCGGAAGATTCGGAAATATTTAAGGAGATTTTAGAAACTTCCAGAATTCTATGAAGTTTACTAAA
>JABFQI010000113.1:0-15389 GCA_022816925.1 Trichacis sp. ZL-2020 | reverse complement strand
ATATATTTATATGTTTATGCATTACAATTGAATGCGAAAGTTTTGCAACACAATCTCACATTTACTAAAGTAAACTAATCTCTATCAGAGCTGTCATTGTCCACAATGTTTAATCTTTTTTTTGGAACTAATGTGAATATTTGTTGAGTTTAACTCGCGTTTAGAACTACATAAATGTAACAGTATAATTTTTTACTTTCCTGATCGACTTGTGATACTTTTTCGACGTCTACGAATCAAAAATATCTCTTGAAAAATGTCAATTTTTTGACAATAATTAAATAAAAACAAAAATCCGCGTTTGTATATCTTTGAAAGCAAAAAGTGTCCGGTGAAAGTTAAGCATAAACAATCTTTTAGTCGCAAAGTTGCTCTGAAGTCTTTGAGTAGGTTTTCAGTAAATTTTCAGGTGGATTGATTAAAAATTGTTTATATGACAATGATGTTAACATAAAAATGGTAGCCGTAGCGCGCGAACTTTCGACTCCGCCGCAACTGCGCTGTAAAAATCGTGCCCAATCGACATTCAGATCTTCCTGGTGATTCAAATATTAATTTTGATGTTTAATTGAAAAGGTAAGGATATTTTTAAAAATCAAATATTTTTACGAAATTCTTTAAAATAATTTACTCGAGTGGCGAAAAAATACATTTATAATAAGAGATGTAAAATAAACGAAATTAAATATAATTATAATTTTCAACTATTTATTGATAGACAGTATATGTTAAATCGATATATATGAAATTTAATGTCGTCCTCCTTTCAAAATTGTCTCTACAATATGTATTACAACTTAAGCAAGAACTTCGGCGATGAAAAACAAGTCATGAAATTAATCTTTGATAAAAGTATTTTTTACGTCTCCTTTTTTCATTTTTATATGATATGAAAAATTCACGAGCTAGAATTGTTGAAACTTTTCGCGTCTTATGAATGCCGTTAATTTTAAATGCTTCTCAGTCGATATTATTTTTCGATTAGAAGTACCACTTTTCCATTCAAACTTCGTTATCGTTTATACTTTGACTTGGCAGTGTGAAAATTTTTTTCTAAATTCATTCATATGACCAGCATGCAAATATTTTAAACAAATTGCATTAACAAAAATTAAATTTTCAAAATAAATTTGTTTACTGCGTATTTTTGCATCATACTCAACAAAATATATCAGAAAAGTTTCAGAGTTATCCGTCTAATAGTTTTCGAGTTATGACCTATAATGTAGAGCCATGCTGTTTTGAGCGCAAGTTATTGAATCGTCCACCCCAAGCGTGAAAGGCAGAGCGCGCTCGAATAACTTCTATTACGATATTGAGCAAAATCTCTTCGGTGTCAAAGATTTGATAATAACTTTTTGCAAATAATATTCACGCAATCGATTGTGTGTCAGAACATTAAGTTATTAGCATTGGATGGACAATAATCCGTATGCTAAAATAATTCAAAGAAAAAAATGTTAATGCAGTCCAGTGAGGTCAAAATTATCAATCCAAACTTTTTATTGTAGTCGATAATTTTCTCTCATGAAGGCTCGCAAAATAAATTATTTAACTTATTATATTCATGGGTATCAAGCGTTCAAAAGCACGAAATCGTGATTCTTTTTAATACGGATTCCTCAATCTATTATAAATAGATTATGTTAATAGAATGAAAATTGATTAGAAATAGTTTAAAAGAATTTTTAATAGAATGTGAAATAGATTATAATAGATTATATTTGTTCTATTAAAATTAAATATAGTAATATCATAATAATAAATATATAATATTATAATAGTATTATACAAAATATTATTTTGATCTATTCATATATTTATATATATAAATAGGTTATACGAATTCCACGGTGCGCTTGGATGAGGTTTAACCCAAATGTGCCCCTGCATCCAATTTTTTCAAAAATTTCTATTAGGTCTTCAGAATTGACTGATTTTAGCTAAAAACGAAAATCATCTATGGAAGGAATCAAAAGAAAACTCAATTTTTCTCAATTATTTGTAAGTTAATTGTAATAACTACGTCCAAAACCATCCCAAGGTAAAAATCCCAATTGAAATCTTTGTCTGCTTACCTTAAGCTTGTCTGCTTAAGAATCGCGATGTTGTACTTTTGAACGCTTGGTAACGATGTATATAATAAGTTAAATAGTTTAGTTTGCAAGCCTTTAGATGAAAAAATTCTCGACTACAATAAAAAGATTGCGTTGAACATTTTGCCCTCACTGGATGCATTACAAATTTTTCCGTCAAATTATTTTTGCATACCGATTATTGTCCTTCCAATACTATTAATTTAATGTTCTGACACACAATCGGTTACGAGAATATTATTTTTAGAAAGGTATAGTCAAATCTTTAACTCTGAAGTGATTTTACTAAATATTTTAATAGAAATCACTGCTTAAAGTTTTTCGAACGCGCACTTCCTTTCACGCTTGGGTGAACGATGCAATATCTTACGCTCGAAGCAGCACGGCTAAAAATTGTAGGTAATATCTCGAAAACTATTCGACGGTCCACTCTGAAATTTTTCTGAGATATTTTGTGAACTATGATGCAAGAATACGCAGTGAAAAATTTATTTTCAAAATGTCTTTTTTTGTCAATGAAATTTGTTTAAAAAATTTGCATGCTGGTCATATAAATAAATACAGAAATAAAATTTCACATTGTTCAGTCAAAGTATGAACGATAACAAAGTTTTCATAGAAAAATGGTATTTCTGATCAGAAAATAATATCGACTAAAAAGCATTTAAAATTAACGGTATTCATAAGATGCAAAAAGTTCAAATAATTAATCCCAACTCGTGAATTTTGCATATCATATCAAAATAAAAAAATACGTGTCTATTTTTTTCGTATTCAAAACAGGAAAAAATTACATTAGTGAATTTGAATTCCGGTGGTAAATCTGATTGGAATTACCCATATATACATTTGTTGAAAGTTCCACAATTGCTTATACAATCGTAATTTTCTGGTTCGATTTGTGGCAATCGAAAAAGCTGTGAAATTCAATAATATAACAAAACGAGTATAGATAGTGGTAAGAAAAAAACGAAATAACGTTGAGTAAAGACCAAATGTACATAAAATAGATATTTAGATTTATCAACACTTGTAGGTCGAACCCAAAAAGTGCGACTGGGAAAAATTGATATAAATTATGCAGTGATGTGACGTACATTAAATACACAGTATACATAAGATGAATGTTGATACTTGTATGAAAAAAAAGGTATGTATGTTGTATATATATAAACATTATATAAACATTATGTTTATATTTACATTGAAATGCATTGAGACCTCATTTTTTCAACCTTGGAATTAGCTAATTAATTCCACACAATATTATTTGTAATATATGTCTGAAATGAACATAAATCTCCTCATCGCACTTTACAGTATTTATTCTCTAGAAATTATGAGTTATGTAAAAGGCTAATAAAAAACTATCATTTAATTCGATAAGCTCTACCATTATTTATTCGAATTACGACGTTTTTATGAATTTAGAAAATTTAATTTGATTGGCCGTACACATTTGTTACAGCATATCAGTCAATTATAAATTAAATAAGCTGTTGTTGTAGATTCATATTATCAATTTTTTAGTAGTATGTCAAAAAATAGTATTGAGTATTGAATTTTTATTCGATAAAAAGTTTGTACTTTTCATGATTTCGTATTTATGGAAAAAATTAATGAAAATACAGAACAGTGAAAATTAAATAATCGTCCATTTGTCGAAATTTTGCAATTTGTAGATAATTGATTTCTGTAATGATTTATTCAATACTTTGCCATGTCGGGAGAAAAACACGGTAACGTGAAATGATGGAAAATAATGTTCATTTTTTCTATAGTTTATTCTAATTATATGATATTTTGTGTTATTCGAAACAACAATTATACTTTTCACTTTTTCATGAAAAAATATAAGAAAATACGGAATAATAAAAATTGAATAAACGTCGATTTTTTAATGTAGTTTGTAGAAATGAGACCTTCTCTCGACATGTTTTCGAACCTTTGTAGAGAGAATATTGTTTTAATTTTTAAATGTCGATTAATCTTTTTTTTTCTAACTTTGATTCTCATGAAAAATGCAGTGCTAATGTTATAAAGTTTTAAAATTAGTTACAAGTTACAAATTTGATACAAATTTTTTTTTCTTGCTTATAAAATATTATATTTCCATAAAATGAATCGTGAAAATTTAAAAGATGACAAGTGCCAGTAACCTTAAGGCACGTTTTCTCACGTAATTGAATAAGGAAAAAAGCCTTATCGGAACTGGCACTCATCACCTTTTAAATTTACACGCTCCAAATGCTCCCGATACACCATGATATCGAAGACTTGTATTTTGGAAATGACATCGTAAATAGTTCTTTCAAACATTTTTGTTATAACAATGTTTTGAACTAATTCTTCTCCTGACTTTGATTCTTATATCAAATATCGCAAGTTTTACCAAATTTGTAAATGTTTTATAAAAAACGTATAAAAATCAAGTTGAACAAATCACTTCAAAACTTTGTTATAACAAAAGAGTTTGAAAGAACTATTTACGATGTCATATCAAAAACACAAGTCGTCGATATTAGTTACACATGATTTTTGAGAAAAACTCACATTTTTTAAATATAATGTAATTAGGTTGTGTTTGTACAAAATTTATCATGCAAATGATTCGCCAATGTCTCAAAAATTTCATTTGATAATTAAAAATAGCTATGACAAAAAATAAAATGCTGAATTAATATACTTATTCTTTACTTGTTGTATGAAAAATATTTAATATGTGTATATTACAATTAAAATCATAGAAATAGTCGAATAAGTATTAATGTATTTTTGTTGTTTCTTTAATGTGATAGAAAAATGTGAATATGTAGGTTAGTACGCAGAGCATGCAGTGTTCCTCCTGAACAGTCAAATGTCTCAGTTTTGATATCAGTCGGTTAACGACAATCGATGACAAAGCATGAAAAAATTGATGTCATGAATGATAAATTTACTTTTTATTGATTGCAAGAGTCAGTAATTTATAAACCAACAAAGGAAACTTCGTCTTTGATATAAAATGTTTTTCACATATAATCGAAAATTGTAAGGCTCGTTTCTTTTAATTGTGCACAAAATACAAGCTTAAGCTATGAATTTGGGTAAATTCATAGTCTCCGCCGTTCTCATTGGATGTGCTGTATCTGCAAAAGTTACCATAGCAGGTATTTAACGCGCAATTGAGTAAAAAGAATTAAAAAGATTTCTTGCATATCATAAATTGAGAATATGTACGTACAGATGACGGTTCGAATGATGAAAAAAATCATCTGTCGAAAGAAAAAATATGGAACAACGTATTCAAATTGAAGAATTCACCCGATTTCACGACAATCGTGTCATCTACGTCTTATGAAATACCGAAGATTGAGTTTATTGATGGTGATGCGATGTATAAATGCACAAATCTGCTATTGCGTTTGAGAAAACAACCAATCGTAGAAGATATAAGTATTACCGAGAATGAAAAGATAATTTTTTTGATTGTCATTCCGATCGCTGAAATCACCGGAGAAATAAAATACAACTATTTGAATTGGATGTGCCCCGAACAGAATGGTTTACTCAATTTTACTTTAAGTAAGTCGAATTAACTTCGTCAATTTCGTTGAAACATTATTTTTACTGCCTCATTTTTAGCTTTATCGATTTCTTCAATTAATTATGCGAACGTCGGTTAAGTCCAATGTTAAGAAACTGAAGTAGACAATTTTAGGATTGGAATATTAGTCAGATATTAAATAAATTTTATTTTGTTTGGTGTATAACAGTGCTTTACATTAGGCACAGAACGAAAAGAGGAATTTTTTTGTTTTTTCTAATTGACTATGACGTCACGATACCCAGAAATTGTTTCATCGAGTGAGCAATGTCGTCGATTATGGATGAGAATTTATTTAAAAAATGAAGAAGCGTGTGCCTTAAACATGGCTTATCAACTTTGATGTGGTTTTGTAAAGAGAGATTTTTGAAAGAGTCAAAAATTAATTCATTCAAGTTGATTTAATCCATAGAACAGAATTATAGTTTTAACGTGAAGAAACCTATAATCATAAGGGGCCAATTGAAATATTACCAATTTATGTCTTTTTTGACTTCCTCACTTCCCTTCGTCGCCAAGCGTCAACATTAGATCATCCCCTTCAACAGTGGTGACGTCACATTGTTTTGTAATTCATTTCATGAAGTCACAATAAAAATGTTGCACATGATTTTTTAACTCGTCAAAAAGAAATTATTAACATGGATGTTCGTGAAAATAAAGACGAAATCGGAAATTTTTTGCAGAACTTTCTTCTCTTGTTTGAAATGTAAAATAAACAAATTAAGTAGAAATTATTGAATCCCAAAAAGAATAGAGGATCATTTATTCGAATGGCAATGAATCAAAAAATTCACATAAATGTAAATGTTGCGTTATTTTTGAAATATAATGCCACTCTGATATACTATCATGACGTCACACAAATAACAAGCCAGGAATGGCGAACTAAACATACCTTTTTTTAAACGGTATAAAAATCTCAATATATGTCGAAAAAGAAGCAAATATGAATTTGTTATCACAAATGCGCATAAGAACGCTCTAGAAAAAAAATAATGTCCTGAAGCTAC
Source organism: Trichacis sp. ZL-2020 (assembly GCA_022816925.1). Lineage (NCBI taxonomy): Eukaryota > Metazoa > Arthropoda > Insecta > Hymenoptera > Platygastridae > Trichacis > Trichacis sp. ZL-2020. The sequence continues at coordinate 8,694 of JABFQI010000113.1, read as the reverse complement.
TAAAGGAATATTTAAAAAAAATTATGACCACTTAACATCGACATAGTTTAAGAATGACAAATTCTATATGTCGTTTTCAGTAAAACACTGTGTACCTTAGTAATTCGTTGCTTACGGAGAATGAAAATTTGTTTGTTTTTCTCGTAGGTGACTCAAGAATATCGATCGATTTTTTTTCACTACTGACATCGAATTTCACTGATCAATTGATCCGCAAATGCAACAGCATTATTATATGGGGACATAGACGAGTTGTGATAATGGCCGATAACGTGACGACAAGTAAAATTTTTGTTTTCTTCAGCTTATAGCAAAAAATTGATGTTGCTAGAATTAGTATTTTGTGCTACTAGGGAAAGCTGATAACGCACCAAAAACGCTTAATTTCTAGACTTGGGTTGAAAACATCCCAAGAGTCATGAGAACGCTTTGACCAACTTTTACAAAATATTTTTTGTCATACAGGGCGGAATGTATGTTTTTACGCCCAGCGCGGCAAAATATAACTTTACTACGTTTTTCGCATCTTCCGGGCGAACGAAATATTCGTACTATGGGCGTACCAAGAATTTGGACGGAGGTGATTTTACTCCTCGGCTTCGCCTCGGGCTACAACTTTCGTCTCATTATGAATTAACTTTCACCTTTTTGATAGTAAATGGCTATTTCTGTATCGGAAGCGAAAAGTTAATTGAAACAAAAGTGAAGTATGTGGCTCGGGGTGAAACCGATGGATACAATGGTACTAACCAAAATGAAGTCATGCCGATGGTAAAAACATTATTCTTGGGCCTAGGGGTGCAAAACACGTGGTTTTTTTGCTGCGTGCGTGAAATTTATTTTTTATCACTCTAACCTCAAAATATTGTTCGTAATGCATGCATATGGGCTTTTTCAACTCAAGTCTTGCAGCCCTCGCCTTCGGCTCGGGCGGCAATCCGTACGTTTCGTCTCAAAAGTCCATTTACACTCATCACGAAATGTACTGGTTCATGCCTACGGAGTTTGATTTTCACTCCCAAGGGCGTATAACACGTTTACAATTCTTAGAGAGTAACAACACGACTCCCAAGGCATAGAAGATAAGTCCGATCATAACGAATACATTTTTTAATTTTTTTACATGAAATTTTGAAAGATCATGACGGAAATCTACTTATGGGGCACATGGAACCGCGAATAAAAGAGGTTGCAAATAAAATATGCGAGGACTTAATAGATACTGATATTTTTAAAATTGCCGAGGATTATGGAGTTGGAAAATTGGTCGATAACTGGAGGTCCAAAATTATTGAACGGTAGTAGAAAAATTGTAATAGAATAATGAAAAATGTTTTTCTTGAAATAAAGAGTCGTATCGGTGTCAAAAAAACTATAACTGCATTCGCTCTATTCTTCTAGTCGTCACTATGACCCAATCAGTAAATTTTTGTATACTGAATATTTATCAAAAATTTTTTCATGTTTGTAGACACGGTTACCACTATAATGTCACAGAGTCAAGTGTTGCGACGAACAGAGTAACACCAAAATCCACAGGATTTCGAAGTTGTATACTCAAAAAAATACTTCAAGAAATCATCTTGTCAAATGATTTTTCACTTTCATCAAACGAAAGATTTTACGCATTTCCAAATCGTACATACGAGAACGAAACACCAAATGAAGAGAACGAAACACCAAATGAAACATTATCAATTAATTTCTACAGATTGAGATTTAATTTTGAGAATTTAGCGATAGATTCGAACACTCTCAATACTGATGACAGTCTTGATATAAAAATTTCCAACGGCATTATCACTGGGAATTTAGCACTTAAACGCAATGGTTCTCATTTCACTAATCTAGAGCGACCTCCAAGATTCAGTGTGACTTACAGTAAGATGGTTATTTACTCTATTTCAATTTTGTACCCCGTTGGTATAGTCTGTTTGATTCAAAACTGTCTGATTCTTGCAGGAAATATAAAAACATCGATATCTAATTTCACTGACACGTGGAACAAGAATAGTCGAAAGCTTGTTACAAACTGCATCAGCAAAAGTGTACGGGGCGATGAAAACGTTCAAGTCATACTAGACCCTAAAATATGTGTGAAAAATTTCGGTTATACAATGATATACTCTATTTTAACAATGCTAAGATTTTGTATTCTTTCTATAGCGTATGAAGAAAATAAGTTTTTCTCGAAAAACTACGAATTCGTCTTGGACCAATTGAGTAAGATCATTATAGACAATGAAGATCTACTATGTCAAAAATGGGTTCCAGTTGTCTTGAACAAGGCTGAAATCGCGTAAGACGAATGAAGGGAGTCCGGTCAAAAGTTGATGACCCATAATTTTCATTACGCTCATTTTTTCGTGCAATGCACTGAAGCAATAACCTTTATAAAAATTGTGGGTTAGCAACTTTTGACCGTGCACTGTTCAAATAAATTACCATAGTTAGAGTGAATGAGATATTTCTGTCATCGTTGTTTTTAATCGATAGTTGAAAGTGTAAAACAATGGAAACAAATAACTATGAATTCGTGGCATGAAAAAATAATTATTGAAGTTCATTATCGATAAATTTTTCTTATAATTTTGTTGAATATAATATAGTGAATAGTTTGAATTTTTTCTTCAAGTTCTGATATTTTTTTTTTTAAACAAATTATTAATATTCATACGTACACATATACTAATATTTCGTGTAATTATTTTTCATCGAATCACTTTGGGGCAATTTGTTCTATGATCCTGCAGTGAGTATAATTTAAAAATTCTCACAATAAAGGTTCAATTAAATTTCACAATTAAAGTGTGATGCACTCATAGGGCTCAATTATTCAACATGCGGAACACCTATAAAGTCGAAGGCTCACAGTGCTTGTTTATTGCAACACGCATTGCAGAAAATTATTATATTAGGACACTTTCCGGCTTTTTTGACAAAAAAATATCATCAACTGCCAGATATGTATTGGACAAGACGTCATCAGAATTCTCCAATGCTGCCAGATTTTACCAACTTGGAATACTATTTTATAAACCTAGCTGATGCGAAACCGATAGTTCTGTATGCTAATCACAACTTGACGATGATAATACCTGAATTTCGAATCAATGGGAAAGGTTCATATTACTATGTACATGGGAGTATCCAAAATGCAAAAGAACAGCGCCCGAAAGAAGAAGAATTTAACTTCAAAGTTACTTATAGTAAGTCATGAAAAATTAATACATTCTTCTTGATGTCCTTTACTTCATTTAAAGATTTTCGACGTAATATATAAATGAAACGTAAATATTGCTTTGGTATTCTATTTTTTAGTCGATTCCCAGGTGACATTCAATGTCACAGAAAACTTGGCAAACAACACAGAAAAGGCCATTTTCAACTGCAGTAGCGGAATTGTTATAGGCGAACGGTATTCTTATAGCGTGACCTCCAACGTATCAGGTAAAATGCATTAACATCGATTTCAATTCATGAATTTGTTTCAGCAATTTTATTGAAAAGGATTAATTTTTTTAGCGGAATTCGGAATCGCTGATTACATGAATCGTCATGACTCATTGTTTGCTGAGTCAATCAGCATATTACTGAAAGATGAACTCAATAAAATATGTAGAACGTTGACTTCAACCACCTTTTATCAAGCTGCGAAAGTACCATTAATCAAAATATTGCGGACTGAATTTGCGAAGTTACGATGGAAGAAATGAACTTTACCGATTTGAATTACGAATAAAACTTGATATCTATACGCGATCAATATATGTTTAAAGTATGTCACATTTAAAAATAGTATATCGGAAAAGCCATGTAAAATCAGAAAAAAAATCGCATAAAACTAAATTTTTAGACCGCGTTCAGATTAAATACAACATACCAAGCATGGTAATCAAATAAATTCGATCACAAAAATTTTGAGTCGATTTCCACATAAGTTTTGATTAATTGTTAATGTCATGAAATTAAATATTGAAAAAAGTATAAACGATCCCGAAAATAAATTGATCGCCATTGTTATGTTAAAATGTGTAACATGAAAGAATCAAAAAGCTATTCCGAAATGCGAAGATATGCATTCGATAAATGAATCATTATAAGAATCAGTTTTGCACGATAAATTTTTCATCGATGCGATGCGGTAATGCGAACAATACTTGATTGAATTCAAACATTGTGAAGTCAAAATTTCCGACAATTTGGAAACAGGAAAAGTACGATATAACTGTATTTCGGGACATAACTTTTAAATGAAGGAATTTTTTCGATGAAATATTACTATCTATCGCAAATACGAGAAAAAATTGTTTGTAACGTTAAATTTATAACGGCTATAATTCGTGAAATTCAGAAACAGTCTGAAAAGCACAACGAATTGAGCACGAAAACAATGGTAGAGAAAAAATATTACTTCCAAGCAAAACGAATTTTTTAATCACATATATTCTTTTACTACTAATTAATAAAAATGTAAAAACTAATGTTGAACTGAACAAATTATTTAAAAAATTTGCAATTTCAATAGTAATTAGTTGCGTTTTGAAAATTTCCAGCCAAAAGAATTTGAAGAAATTTTCAGTTTTGAAAATTGAAAATGTTGTTAGCTTTTTTGATAAAAGATTTTATATAAAATTTTTTACGGCTAGCATCTATTTTTTAATCTTTCTGTTTTTGGTATTTTTGGAAATTTCGACATATTTTGTGTGTAAAAATTATATTAACGTTAATCACTTTGTAATGCGGAGAATAATTCTGCTACAATAAATTATGATAAATTATTACTTATTCTACAATTTATGATGATCACTGTTATTACTGCTATTCCCCATTACTAGTTTGTAAACATTGATGATGATGAGAATAGTTATTTGAATATTAGATGTGATGATGTTTGAAATCACGCTTAAAAATACTTATTTATTTGATTAGTAGCCACGGACTAAAATCAATGAGTATAAGGTGATTAAGCCAAAACAAAACAGATGTGTTGTTTTCTTATATACAAAAACGAGATAAGGGCGCACAGAGTTTTTAAGACAGCGGGCAAATTCGGTGAACGTGCTCCTATGAAAAAAGGTGATTAATTGTCGGGTACACTAAATGCATACTGACCATTCCGCAGTTATTGATAAATAATAAACGTGTCATAGAATTTATATTATAATATTGGTTGTTCAGAATTATTTTCTATGGTACATTTATAGCAATATTAATAATTCATTATAAAATAAAAAGTACATAATATTGAAATATTCAAATAATAAGGTAATAACAGAATGACTAAGAGACACTGTCTTTCTACCTTACACATACTGTGATTAATACATCATTTCCAAAAATAAAATTTTGTATCACACCCCCATATCTCAGTATCATCGAATACATCAATAAATCCAGTATAAACAGATACAACAAAATCAGTTCATAAACCACGCGCTTCGTCATTGCACTCGTGCAAGATCGCGAGAGCAAGTACCAAAGGCAATACCTATCTTTTTGCCCGCACTGGACTACAGGAATGTCATCCAATGAGGGTGAAGTGAAGGAAAAACAAGTAAAATGATGATAAAAGGCGGAGCCCGCGGCGTGATTCGATTGGTCGAGATATCGCAGGCGTTCGAGACAACGCGAAAGGAAGGGGACCTGTCCTCTCCTCCGTGCTCTCTGTACCCTTTCTCCTTCTTCCTCTCTGGTACTCTCTTTTTCGCCCCCCCTCCCCCCCCTCGAAACCCCGTTTTCATCTTCGTCCCTCGTCTCTTGCCTCGAGTTTCTCTGTCCCACACGCACGCCAATTCACACACGTTTTCCTCCTCGCTATCTTTTCTGGACCACGAGATTGCCTTCTGACTCTTAGAGCTCGTTCCATCTTCTTTCATCAAGTGCGCTCGAAGTAAGTGAACTTTTTATTAGGCTTTACTTATATCCAGGAGAATCCAAATGTTCTGGATAAAAATGAAACGGATCATCGCAAGGGACGAGATTAAAAATCATTCTTCATGGAATAAGGGTTGAAATTCGTGAAACAAATTTCATATTTTATGGTGATGGGGTGATTCAAGTTAGTGATGAAAAATTTGTCAGTTCAATTAATATGGTTTGTTTTTAATTACAGAACAGTGTCTTTAATCGATCATCAATTGGGAGATGGCATATTTATCAGAAGAATCTCATAGTTTCGATGTATCGAATGGATTTGATACCTTTAGAATTGATTCGAAGTTTTTTGGAAGTTCGTCTCATGTGGCGCAGTATGATTCCGAAGTATTTGGTGAAATTCATCATCGAGTTACTGGCAACAACAAATGAAACTATGATGGATGGGTCGAAGAAATGATTAGGGCGAGCTGGGGTTCAAGTCTTGGGAAGGGGAGGGGGGAGGTAAAATCATAGCCAAAGTATATTGACTTGTGCTGCGCCATCTGCGCTTCGCCTTGTTGCTCTGGTGAAATTAATAAGCCAGTACGTGGGTTACCGAAATGGGAAATGGTTAATTCTACCCCGACATCACAATGTCCAGATTTCCTTGTCGACTCACGAACGTTTCGAAGCGTGATGAACTAATGATGAATACTTGTCCTAGAAATCATTCCAATCGGAAAAAAACGTTGGCAATATTGTTTCCGAAAATAGAGGTGGTTAGTTTTCGAGGGTGAGTGGAGGGTAGAATCATGAATAGTTATGAGTAATTTGTTGATTGGGCTAGGAGTATCGGAGTCGGGTTTCGATTTATTTTATACGTGATTGATGTAAGTGAACGAATGACTTTCTGTATTTTTTTTTGTACTTTTTTTGTACGTATCAATTTTCTGAGATACAAAATGATTGGGATTCTGTAAAAAGGATAAAGTGAAATAATAATGATAAATCAGATTAGTAGTGGAAGATCAACAAAATAATAATACATTTCTGTTGATGCTGTTTCATGATAATTATTGTGTGTTTATCTTAGAATCTACTTTTATCATTAAGTTTAATGAATTTTTTTATACTCCATTTTATTAGAGTTACCAATTATTACGAAAATCGTAGAGCATTCAAAATTAGTATTTCGCGTTAAGGAACTTTTACGATTGTGGAAAGTAGATTTGTTATCGCTCTGATGCTAATCGAAGTAGTAAAAAATATCATGTAGCTCTTTTACAATCATACTTTCCATCTCATCTTTACCGTGATACACTGCTGAAGAAAATTCATTCAACATCAAAGTATTTTTTTCTTAATCAGATTATTATAGTTATAATCATTCAAATAAATGATTCTAAGATGTTATAAACTTTTGGAATATTTAAAAACTATTTAAAAATTCTTAGAATATCGTAAACTTTTGAGAATTTTCCTACTGACTGCAAAATTTTCTACTATAATATTTTAAAACATCTTTACAAATGTATATACAAAGAAAGATATTTGAAATTTTCGAAAACTGAAGATCTTTTGGGAACATTAGTACTTTTTAGAACTTTTTAAAATATTATAGAATGTTCTAGAACCTTCTGAAACTTTATCTAACATTCGAAAAATTTTCTAAAATTTTAAAAACTTTTTCGAATTTCTAGAATTTGTTGAACAATTCTAAAATATTCTACAATCTTCCAGGAGATTCTAGAACTTTATAAAACTTTCAAAAACATTCTGTGACTTTATAGAACTTTCCGGAAAATTCTTGAGTATTCTTGAGTATTCTTGAACCTTCTAGAACATTCTGGATTTCATAGAATTTCAAAGAACATTTAAAAACTTTGTTGTAACACCATAAACTTATTAGACATTCTAGAATGTTCTACAAGATTCCGAAACTTTCCGAAACATTTTAAAAGTTTAAAAATTCTAAGTTTCAAATTTCCGTATTCAAGTTTTAAAATGAACTTTTACCACGTAAAACATTCAAAAAGTTCTTAGAATATTCTAGAACCTTCTAATATTTTCTAGAATCTTCTAGAGATTATGTTATTTTTTCGAAGCTTCCAGAACTTTCTAGAAAATTATAGAAGATTTTTGAACCCTCTACTTTTCAGAACAATCTAAAACTTTTCAGAACATTCTAGAACTTTTTAGAATCTTCTAGGACTTCTCCAATACTTTCCAAAATATTTTAGAACTGTCTAGAACTTTGAAAAACATTGAAAAACTTTTTAGAAATTTGTAGGACTTTTTAAAACTTTCTAGAGTTTAGTGGAAATTTCTAGAAAATTACTGAATCTTTCAGAACATTTCAGATCGTCATGAGACTTTCTGAAACATTCTTAATTTGTTAAAATCTCATTGGAATTTTTCAACTTCTAGATTTTTTGAGAAAATTCTAGAATATTCTTCAACCTTCTAGAGTACCCTAGCACAATGTAAACTCTGGAGCTTTCGGAACCTTCCATAACATTTAAAAATTTTATAAAATTGTCTTAAACGTTGCACATCTTTATAGAATATTATTTATTAACACTCTGTAACTTTCTAGGACCTTCTAGAATATTCTACGTTTTACTATTTATTTTATAAAAATGTCCAGAACATTCAGGAACTTTATATAATATTCTAAAACCTTCTAGAAAATTTTAGATGTAAATTTCTGGCAAAAACACAAAAAATACTGAAAACCAAGGAAAAAATTGTTTAATAAGTTTTTAAATTTTTACAGACCATTGTTGAAACAGAAAAGAACATTTGCACAAGTTTCAACAATGAACAGTAGAAAAA
>JABFQI010000112.1:0-15413 GCA_022816925.1 Trichacis sp. ZL-2020 | reverse complement strand
GATCTTTTTTAGTAAGGAAGAAGATTCTCTGTTTGTAAAAGAGTAGCGTGGATGAGGCAGTTTCAAACAAGAAATCTTTGAAATTTCGTAATTTTCTAAACTTTGAATTCAATTTCAAAATAGCGAATGAAGCTGTAGCTCCACTTAATATATATTTTTGATATTTTTGCTAAAATAAGCATGAAAAGCTTATTTTTACATCTAAAAAATTTCTATTTTATGTACGAATAAAAAAAATTAATATAGCATTGTCAAAAAGAGTACTAGTTTTTGTTGTAGAGAACTAGCCAACTTATAAGGTACGTCGGTAAGGAGTTGTTTATGATTCAGTTCCATTTATATTGTACAGTTTTTTGATAGTTGCATAAAAAAAACCTACTGCTCGCAACGAAAGTGGAGAATTCTTTTTCTTAAATCAATTAACCATTTTTTATTGGATTTTTTGTCACTGGCGTAAAATCTTTTTTTACCCAAATTGGTAAATGCTCGGTCCCAAATGAACCTGAAAAATTAGAAAATTCCACGAAGAAAAATGTTTCTATACATAATGTTTATATGTGCTGGTTGTTTGCATTAAATATATCTTTCCTTGGAATTGTACAATTATAAATTGAGGCTGTGCCTGCTTACACCATGGCCGTGTCATCATGAGACCGTGTCGGCAATCTTGTGTACCGTGTGACCGTAGATACGGTCATACGGGGAAGCGTGGCTTCCGCTGTCATGGCGTTGGTTGGAAGCGAGTGGGGCGCGGGAAATTTGAATTGCATTGCTAAAGTTGGTGACCTAACGTGAAAAACACCGTAACATTATAAGCTTTCGGACATTATGTTTCTGAAGCAATTGTTTCACCTGACACTGCAGCAGACGAAAATAAAAACACGTGTTCGTTTAAATAGGTTGAGGAGAAAATAATTGCTTTACAATAATGCAGAGTCCGTTCGCAATAATGATGCTGTCATAACATTGGTGGGTAGCAAGTAAGACGCGGGAAATTCGAATTGCGTTGCTAAAGAGGTTGACATAACTTGAAAATTTGCTGCAGAAAATTTTCTGTGCTGTTAGGGCTTGGCAAGCCAATTAAAAAATCCAACTGGCAATTCAAAAGAAAGTTCTGTTTGAAATTCACTTAAAAATCCAGAAAGAAATATGATTAGATTTTCTATTAGATTTTCTTTTGGATTTTCAATCAGTAATTAGAAATCCCAATGGAAATTCAATAAGAAATCCGAATGGAAAATTTTTTTGGAATTCTCCTCGGAAATCCATTTTGAGAATCCGTTTAAACGTTCATATTGAAATTTATTCAATTTTCACCTAGAATTCCATGCAGCGTGTCCAAATGAGAATCCTATTCTCCTTTTTGATTTTCTTTTTGAACGATCTAATTGGGATTTCCGAATCAATTTTCACAGCTAAGTAATTTTTGCATGAAAAAAGTTATTAATGCACAAATTTGGTTAAATATCGCTATAATTTTAACTAAAAACAATTGATTCTGAATTCATCATATAAATGAATATTATTCTGTGATTAAATATTCGATTCTGAGATTAAAAGATTCTGTTTACGAAAAAATACTTTTGATTCTTTCATCTCATTAACAAAAATAAAAAATCAATTTTGAATATATAAATTTCAACAACTTATTGAACTGTACGTATTGTCTAAATCAAACTTTATTTCGTTTATGGTGATCTTTCTTTTTGAAATATTTCATTTGTTGTATTGTAATTTTATGGAAGTTTTTAAATAAGAATGATAAAACGAAAAAATATTTTTGAATTAGGTAATCCAAACTTCAATTGAAGATCAATATATTACAAAATCTAGCGAATCAATGAATAAATAGTGAATTTCAAATCGACTAGATTCATTAGAGAAATTAAAGATTATCTGATTTTTGAGAGAATTTTAGAAAAAATGTCCTCTAATTTTTTTGATAATATTTATGAAAATAGTTTAGGGAGAAAAGTTCGCAAGTAAAGTGGGGATGCAAGTAAAGTGGGTTCTGTATTAAGGTGAGACGAAACTCCCACCACTGAAATGAAATATTTTATATTCAATTAAATTTTTCACTATACCAGTTGAAAAAAACCAAGTGGTCAAACCATATGGTTGAACCATTTGTTTATCGATTTGGTTATTTTTGCTGGTAACCAAATGATTGGCTATACAGTTAACCAAATGATCCGACCAAATTGTTGGACAAATGGTCTAACCAAATGGTTAGCAAACAAAAATTTGTTTTCAACTGTTTTCTATTGTGTTTTCAATTTGCAGTTTTTTTCAATTTTTTAAAAATTTCCATTCTAATTTTTTTTTAATACCATTTGGTTAACCATTTAGTAACATTCGGCTGGCCATTTGGTTCTACAAAATGGTTACCAGCCCAGATAACAAAATGGTTCAGCCATATGATTTCACTTTCTTTTTTCAGCTGGTTATTCTCTGCTTCAATAGTTTTGGATAATAATTCGTAAAACCCATTTGCACGAATTAAGTACGCAAATGCATGATTCGGGGACTAGTTTTTTTGTGCAAATTTTTCAAATTTTTAATAGACAGCCAGTAAAGATGTTTTCATTAAACATTTTTTTGCAAATTTTTTCGAAAAGTGGTTAATGTATTTTTTATTATTTCAATTTCGCAGCATTCGAAACGTATATCGATAAATATATTCAGATTTCTTTTCATCATTTATAAATATACTTTGAATGTTGCAATTACATTGAAATGATCAAAAACACAATAAATTACGATCACTTTCAAAGTTTTCATGAAAAATTGAAAATTTTCTATTAAGATATTCGTGTAAAATGCTTTGTTACCAAAATCTCTCCTAAACTTCACCCAGGGTTAGATTTTGGTGAGACACTTCTTGTTAGGGTGCGCTCTAGAACAATTATTTAGTTCAAAATGGTTTTGCAAAATATTAAAAATAGGCGGAAAAATTATTAAAAATACTATTTAACGTACAATGGACGCTCGAAAAAATAACATTCGCTGGACCGCGAGCGCTTGAAGAGATAACGGCGTAAGGGGCTCCTCGTAAGGTTCCTTCACAGACTTTAATATAAAGTCTGTGTAGCAACGCAATTCATGTATATATATCTTTGCAATATGTGATTCTCTTTTGTTTTATTTTAACTGAGAATAAAATGTTTTACAAATGAAGCATGGCGGAGATAATGGAGATGATGAAGAAGAAAGGACCAGGGTTATTACTTCAAGAGTTAATGCGTTACTATTCCGCGCGGGTTATCTTATCGAATGTTATTTTTTCGGGTGTTCAGTGTAGAATGCACAGTGGTGGGAGTTTCGTCTTACCTTAAGGGCATTCTGTAGTTGCTCGATCAGTAGAGTAGAATTTTGCATCGTATTTCCTTTTCCATAAATTTCAGAAGCTGAATTTTTGTGCAACTTGACCAGAGCTTTCTTTATGATAGACTGCATCTGACCAAAGTTAAAAAAGTTAACTTCTATGGAAAACTGTATCCGTAGCAAATCTGTTTTTTCATGGGCCCATTGAAAAACAGATTTGCAATTTACTCATACAGTTTTTCGTAAAAGTTAATTTTTTTACTTTGGTCAGATAAAGTAAACTGTAAAGAAAGCTTTGGACAAGTTGTACAAAAATTGAGCTTCTGAAATTTATGGAAAAGGAAAATCAATTCAAATTGTTACCATACCGATCGAGCAACTACGGAGTGCTCTCGAGAACATTTTATAGTTGCTCGATTATTATGGTAGAAATTTGCAGCATTTTGCTTTTTAAATAATTTTTAGAAGCTTACTTTTTGTTCAAATTAACCAGAGCCCTCTAATAGGTAATTTATTGCATTTGATCGAAGAAAAAAAATGAACTTGCATGAAAAACGCAATGAGTGAGCTCTATTCCCGTTTTTTAATGGACCCATTGTGAAGCGGAATTAAAACTGGCTTATTAACTTTTTACACTCGACTCTCCCAAATGTCAACTGCTCGGAAGCGCATAATCTTTCAAATGTCAACTGACGCCCTCTTCTAAATTTGAATTGCAGGTTATGTACATTTGTGTATTTATTGACAGATGTTAATGTTGCCGAGTTCATTTAACATCTATTTAATAAACGTTTAAATCAAATACATAAATAAAATAAAAATTTTTTGCATGATTCACATGAATTTTTTCAAAATAACAAAAAAATTAATGTTTTTCACTCAAATTAGACCATTAAAGATTATTTATTGCAGTTATTGTAATTTTAATATTTTCATGTTATTTCGTGAAATTTCAATATTTTTATGTAGAAAAAGTAAAATAATCTGGAAAATATTTTTGATAAAAGCAGCAAGTTCAGTTTACATTTGGGAGAGATTTTTTTGACATTTGAGGGAGGTTGACATTTGAGAAGTTTTAATTAGGGAGATTCGAGAGTAATAAAGTGTATTTTTTCACTTTGATCAGATGTAGTCAATTACCGAACAGCAGTCTTTGGCAGGCCCGGACTGGGACCCTACGGGCCCACCGGGCAGACGAGTTGAAGGGCCCCCTATACTATATGCTTGAAAAATTATTTCAGCGGAAAATGAAAGGTACAAATTTTTAGGTTTCACATCAAGTATGATCGTTTATGTGAATAATATAAAAACGACTTCTTACAAACACAGAAAAATTTTTATTTGTCTCTCTTTTTCCAACAATGCGCTTCTACGTAAGGCGTAATTTTAATAGATTTTAACACTCATCAAACAGTCAAAAGTTTTTCAAGTAAATTACTCTGTAAGGATAAGGCGTTAATAATTCGTTCATTTTCAATTTGATTCAAGTTTTTCTTTTCAACTGCCATAAGCATGAAAGTTTCCAAATGCTTTTGCGTCAAACAGCTTCTCAATCTATTTTTGAGTTATTTTAACTTGGAGAATGACCTTTCGCAAGCTACTTGCGTACAAGAAAGCGTCAAAAGAAATTTATATGCAAGAAATAACTGTTTGTAAGTTTTTTCATGAAATGAGTAGCGTTGTAAACAAAGATAACAACAACCTGCACAATTTTTGCATGTTTTACAAGTTTTAGTAACATTGGAGCACAAAGCTGGATCTGATTACTTCATTTGAACTTGATCTGTAGGCAGTTAATTGTCGAAGTTCTCTTCGTGTAGATCTCTATCATCTTCATAGTTTTGAGTCACTTCCACTTCATATTCGTCCACGAGACTTCGCTTGAAAGTAGGCCATTTTGAGGCAAAGTCCTTCAACTCATTGTTTAAACTCGGTGATGCAACTTCTCCGAATCTTTGTAGAATGTTGACAAGAGCTGCTAGAGCATTTTCGGGAAGACCATCCGCTACAATATCAGGAAAATTTTTCGGGTCGAGGCATGAGAAATCTGCTACTAATTTTCCATGCTCCGTAAACCGCGATTTGATCGCACATATGGTTTTATCAATGATGACATTGTGAACTTCTACCATAAATTTTTGTTGAGGTTCATCGATTGGTTCATCACGGTTTTTCTCACCCGGTAACCTTTTCTTTTTGTACGGCGTTCGTTTCGTGAAATCTTGATTTATAATGATTTCTGATTCTTTCTTAACTACTAAATCTGATGCCAACGTAATGAAACCATTTGCAGTTGCTACCACCTGTAAAATTAATTAATCTTTTGTAGGGGAGACCGGGGCTAGTTCGCCATAGGGGCAAGTTTGCCACCTATGTTTAATTTTAAATAGAAAAGAGGTGGAGCGCCATCTTTACTGTACTTTGCAAAGTTGATAGTGTGTCGTTTATTCAGGGTAATATAAGCACCAACGCGTGAAAAATGTGGAAGCTTTTACAACGAATTCATTTTTGAGAGGTTTAAGTTCAAGTCAGTTCGCCCACTTTGCACCTGCTCGGTTAAAGGTTTCTGAAACTTGAGATTGTAAATTGAATGAGTTGAAAAAATTTATAGATATACTGGACCCTATGAAAAACTTGAAAAGTACAACATTGACTTTGAAAATGTTAACAATTAAAAATGAAAAATTCAAGAATAAAGCGTGGGCGAACCTGCCCCGGACTCGGGGTCAGTCCGCCCACTTTGCACCTTCTCGGTTAAAGGTTTCTGAAACTTGAGATTGTAAACAAAATGGGTTTAAAAAATTCTTAGATATACTGAACCCTATAAGAAACTTAAAAAGTATAACAATAATGTCGAAACTGTTGACAGTGAAAAATGAAAAATTCGAGAATAAAAAGTGGGCGAACTAGCCCCGGTCTCCCCTACATTGTAAAACCACACTTTTTGAAACACTATAATTCATAATTTTAGAGCTTTTAATTCTAAAATTAAAAAGATGGTAAAACATTAAAACATGGTAAAAATAAAAAAGTTTATTTTAAAATGAAGATCGGAAATTCGATTAAATTTCAATTCGACATAGTTTAAAGGCTAAAGTTTCTATTAGCGAGAATTATAGAGGAGTTTGGGAGACTGAATATGAGACTTGACTTTGATTCCACTTATAATAAAAACAATCATTAGCTTTTATTATATCTCTGAATGTTTTTTGAAGAAAATTAGAATTCTTTCACTTGAAAATTTGATTACTTATTGTACCTCGAATTCGAAAGAACGTATACTGAGTAAACAGCTCATCAAATTTTAACTTATAACTTCAAACACTAAAAACGTAGCATGTAACCAAATACTGAACATTCAACATGGATTATAGGAAAGTTATATTAACCTTATCAAAGTCCTGTTGAATATGTTCAAGAGATTCCAAAGTTGATGTTACCATCCTTTGGGCTTGAAGTATGTCCATCCCGTTTGTTTGCAAATAATTGGACAAACTTTTTGTAGCGGAAAAGATTATTGAGTAAACATGTGCTGTTAAGATGGTTTCATACTTGAGTAAAGAATTTTTCAAACACTCAGCTTGGAACCGTAGATCAGCACTGAATTTTTGGGAAGTTGCCAGTTCATCCAGTGTTAGTAGTATGTCGACGTATAGGCAGCCTGACGGGTCTCCGAAATCCCCAAATGTATTCGTAACTGCTTTGTCCTTCGACCACCAGCGTGTGTTGCCGATAACGACGAGACGTTTTTTAGATAACTTATGTTTCAGGAAGACATCCATGCGCAGATAAGATTCTTTGACGAATTTCGCAATAGAATTCAAGAGTCCAAACAATGAGGTAGATTTTTGGTTGAGTTCTGTTACATCTGTGATTACAAGATTCAAAACGTGTCCATAGCACCAGACATGTAATTGGCCGGGAGAAATTTTAGACAACCACGCCGAGAAACCAGAGTATTTCCCTTGCATATTTGCAGCTCCGTCCGTTGAATTGCCAATGCAGGATTGAATATCGATATTGAGTAATTGCAGTTCTTTTACTAGCAGATCGCAGATTAATTTGCCAGTTGATGAAGTGCAGTTGACGACAGAAATCAATTTTTCATGTACTTTATCAGTGACGTATCTGACAATGATACTACACTGATCAGTTACTGAAACATCCTGTGTAGTATCTAGTTGGATGGTAAACATTCCTGCCTTTCATACTTCTGCACTTATATCTTCTTCGATGAACTTTCGAATAATGTTGATTATGCAGTTGGTGGTTGTTTTCGAATTCAATATCACTATTCCACCGCGCCCAGAACTTTCTTTTTTTTTTATTGTTTGTTTTCTTTACTTTTTTCAATCACGTTGTCCAAATGTTTTTTGAGTGTTTCATCAAATCTTCCGAGAAGCTTCAATATTTCAAGAAAATTTCCATGATCGAGATCATCGTCATCCAAAGAGTAGGCTGCCTCGTGTTTGTCCCCTCGGTAGCTTAATCCCCTTCTTCCAATCAGTTCAATAGTCTCAATAACTCTTTCTAAAACCTTTCTACGTTCAGGAATTTGCTCCTGTCTTACTGAAAGCATTTCACCTGATATAAGGTGGGAGATATCTTTGGCCATTCTGTACTGATGATAAGCAATGAAAGATTTATTGTGCCGATCACTTTTTTCGTGCTCTTTTACCTGTTGAAATACGTGACGCCAATCTGTGACTCCATCAACAAAAACATTTTTTTCGATATCTTTGCTGAATGCCATGCAAAAAGAGCAGAAAAGAGCATTTTTTTATTCGGAATATGTTAACCACTTTCGATGTTCTGTTTCGCCTTGCTTATAGGTTTTTTGATTGAATGGTAGATTGAGAGTTGGTTGACAAGGATGAAATTCAACAAAACTGGCCAGATGTATTTCAGAAGGTCGCTGAAAGTAGTTCGTTTGAGTCGTATTTATTGTTTCGGCAATCGGAACATTTTCATTTCCTACTTGATCATTGTTCTCCGTTGCATCTGGAATATGATCTTCTGGTGGTGTTGTGATTTGGTCGATTTTATCTCTTGAATCCACTGTCATTTCATCAGAGCCTTGGTTTGTACCCTCGTTTTCGAGTTCCAGGTTTGTGGAAATCCATAAGTCAAAAACGTTTGACATTAGTTTCATAGAAAAGAGATTTCGTTCTAAATGCTTCAATAATTGAGAAATGTAACTAAGTCATTACATAAATTACAAGCGCAGGTTTTACGAGCTGCAAACGAGAAAATCTGAACCACACGGGAAATAATGTTTTTTTATTTCAATGAAATTTTTATTGTCCATTTAGTTCAAATTTTTCATAGGAGCAAGAAATGATTTCATTTTGATAATTTCCAATATACGTTTCTTTAGCATCCATAGTATCATCAATTGTTTAATGATTAATATTGGAGCCAATTTATTGAGAAGTTCAATAGAAATAATAAAAATTTTTTTTCAAAGCTTTCGGTTCATATTTTGCCTTCATTAGAACATTATTATAATATTGTTGAAAATCCAAGTGATTTCCATTCCGATGTTTCATTTTTTACGTTTAGTTTTCTTTTTTTCTACTTAATAAAGAACCATATTCGGTCATATTTTAACAACACTTTTCAACAATTTGCTCGATGATGTATTGACTGCGTTGTTACAATGTGATGAAGATGGGTTTAATAAGTAAAAAAAAATAGAATTAACATCAAAAAATGAATCATCGGAATGTCATTATTATAGATATTCGACGATGTTCTAATAATTTCCTGATGAGAGCAAAATATGTGATGAAAGCTTGGAAAAATAGTTTTTGTTATTTATATTGAACTTATTAAAGAATTGTCACCAAAATTGATCGTTATACAATTTACGGTTTAAATTTAGAGTATGAAATTCTGCGCCCTTATATAAAATTCTTCCTTGACATGCGAGCAATGACATTTGTAAGAAAACAAATAAGATCACGCTACAAACACAGCAAAGACTCGTATCCTGAAGAATGTTTCCGGAAATTTCCGTGAACGTATAGTAGAGTTTTTCAACTGACCAGAAAAATAGATAAGTTCAACATGCCTTAATCGAAAATAACTTAAATAAATTATGGAAAATCCTCATGTGTGCATCGAAACTGTTCAGTTACTTGAGAATTTTTTATACCAACATACGAAATGCCGTGAAACATATTTGCTTATTTATTTTTTAATATTCTCAGAATATGCATAAGTAGACAAATTTCAGTGTTGGAAATTTCCTGAGTACGATGGAATCGTATTTTAGACAGAAATACGATTCAGATTATACCTAAGTCATTTCTTCTTAATCTGGTTAAATCGTATGCTACGTAAATTTCTTGCTTGACGTAGGACTAGCGCATTATTTCAACCGTTTTTCGTAAATACAAGTCGTGAGGGAAATATTTTTCACGAATTTGAAATGATTTGAGTAAGAATTATTGTGGCACAAAGTGACTTACTTCAATCATATAATTAAAATTAATACGTAAATAATAGAAACATACGTCACAGCTATCGTTTTCCGCTGATCCTTGCGGTGATGAAGTGGAAGCTTTTGATGACGATCGTTGAAACATTTCAGTTAGAAGTTTGCATTTTTTCGCCTCTTCCTTCAGCGATTTCACTTCTTTCAGGTGGCGTTTTTGTCCTCCCGATTTATATTTCTTCTTATTCAGCATGATTTGTCGTTGATCACTTAACATGAAAAATTTTTACATTTCTTAGCTATATGTTTATAAATGTTCCTACTATTTTTGTCACATGAAAAAGTATTTTTCTCATATAAATTTTTAGAAGTGTCATATTTTAAAACTTGCAATCGCAAACTGCAATGAGCATTACATTATGGCACGTTGTATGTATGTATAAAAAAATATTAAGTGTAATAAAACAAATAAAAATTTCACCATCTAATGAATCAATTTTTATTCTTCTTTAAATTTACTGGTTTCAGTATCTATCTAAGGAATTTCATAAAAATTTTACAACAATATTCTGAAACTTCAAATTACTAAGAAATTTTTCAATGCAAAAAATTGCATATTTCGACATTGAAAAAGTTCAGTAAGAATATGATTGCTCGTACCCAATAAACCTGTGAGCTCGCCGCGAGCTCGCAGTGTCAGTGTCAGTGTCGCAAAATCAGCAATATAATTTTTAAATCAAAATAAGGAAAGGTTCAATGAAGTTAGGTTCCTCCAACCTTGTCAGACAACCTAGCTTGAAGATAGAATCACTCTGACTTTTCACTTTACTAATTTGATTGTTCTCTCATAAATGAATCTAATATTGTGGTACTTACCTTCAAGAAACTTTCTTCATTTATGAAAACAATCCTCGAACTGTCCAACCGCGTATCGATTAACAACAACAAACTTTACCAGTATAAACACGTCCGTATCTATCGATTATCTATATCAATCGATATTGATTCTTCGTCGAGCGCCACCTGCGCTCTTTTCCACCCGTCGGCTCCATATTGGCTATTTGACCAATGATGAGCGAGCAAAAACAAAAATGGCGACGCCGGGTGGAAATGCACGGAAAGAACCAAAACTCGTCCGTCTGTGGAACATACTTTGTTTGATTCTACCATGCCCGTTTTTAATTTTTTTTTTCTATCCAAACAACGAGCGCCAAATTTTAAATGTCAATATCACGTTTCGCATCCGCGGTTATAAATCTGAGACCTTCAGATATAAAATATTCACGAAAACGATAGTTTTTATAGTTTTTTTGTAATTTTTAGGCTATTTCGATGTCTGGTGGAAGTAACGGATAAAATTTTTCAGCTCATTGTTCGAATTAATATACGACTTGTCATGATAATCGCATTACTGTAGAATGTGCTTTAATAAACCGTGTTGAAAAAAGTACTTACAAACATACATATCATTAAGAAAAATGTGAAAACCATTTATTATGGAAAAATGCCACAGACTTGCCAAAGTATGGCTTTGGCAAGTCTGGATAGGACTAGTTAGGACCAAAATAGAACCTAAGGTCCTATTTTGTTTTTCCACAAAAAAAATGAAAAACAATAAATGATAAAATGAAGGCATTTTTTTAAAAACCCTACAATTAAGAATGCATGCTGACTGTACAAGAGAGTATTAGAGTAGTTTTAGGAACGTCTTTGCTAAATTTTTAAGGACTTGAGGAGCCCTTTTTTTGCGATACTGACTTGGATACGAGTTCGGCAATAGAAAGGACCCACTAAAATCCTCAAATAGTTAAATCTCGTTTCCTGAGATACTCTCATAGACGGCGTCCGAGTGGAAGCTTGTAATAAAATTAGCTACAAAAAACTATACGTTGAACGCCTCAGCAACGTATATGTATTAAAATAATTATATAAATGAATGAAAAATTTGTTCGCAAACTCTCCACTCTTGCCTAAGGACTCATTAAGCTTTGCATGGAAATAACTGCACCCAAAACATTAGCAAAAATTTTTCATACCTGAAAAGGTCACACGAGTCACACATCTAATCATGAAATATATGGAATAAGTATATTGAAAGACTATAAAATATATCGAAAAAATTCATTGAAAGGCTCTCCGTTAAAGACTCGTAAAAGGGCCCTTTCAGAAAAAAACTATAAAATTATAGTAGATTAAAGGGGCCCCTAAACGTCTGGGCTCAGGCCGTTGGATTGTTATATATGCGAACAGAAAATTTTTTACTATGAATTTTGTGTACTGGACCCTGGTGAAAATAAAATCAGTTCTCTGCTACACAATATTTCTGCACTTTGGAAAACAATGTCTAAAATTCTAGTAGCTTACAGGGCCTCTTAATGCCAGGGGCCCCAGCGTCCATCAATTTATTATGTTTAAAAAATGATTCGTACTGAGAACCTCGTATGAAGGGGCCCTAGTGGCTAAAAACTGGTACACTGCTACATTTAATTTCTATTTCTCAAGAAAAGTTTTCTATATTTCACTTGTCTCAAAGGGCCCCAGCCTTTTCGTCTGTCCAATATAAAAACAATTTTTTCTAGGAACCTTGTGTATTGGAACCTAGTAAAAATAAAATAAGTCCTCTGCTACATAATATTTCTGCACTTTGGAAAACAATGTCTGAAATTCTAGTAGCTTACAGGGCCTGTGAACGCCAGGGGCCCCAGCGCCCATCAATTTATTATGGTACGAAAATAATTCATACTGGGAACCTCGTACGAAGGGCCCTAGTGGCTAAAAACTGCTACTCTACTACATGAAATTTTATCTCGTAAAAAAAAACTTTTTTTAATGCTGAAAATTTCAGAAGTCTCCAAAGGCTCCTTAACGTTAGAAGTTTATACACATGATTTCAAACGTTTCTTCCAAATGAGGGCCCCCCTACCTTGAGGGCCCACCGGGCATTTGCCCGGTTGCCCGGTGGACCAGACCGGGCCTGGGTCTGACACATATAAAAGTTATATATTTCAGCATTCAATAAGTATCCAGTACAGCAATGTTCCGAAAATGTGGTCTTCTACTGCTCTTGATCAACACTTGTTGGGTAAAATAATGTTACATTTTTCAGATCTTTGATGAAATCTATATATTATAACAAAAATTGATAATAATAAATAGAATGATTACCACATTCAACTCATTAGGGGAATTGGTACAAAGGAATGTTCACTCCTCAGGACTTTTTTATTAACGATGAATCGAAATATATCAGTGAAAATGATAATTGGGAAGGAAATAATCCAATCTCGGTTAAGTGGAAACGAGACATATCAGACCTAGACGTTAGTAACTAAATGATTATTTATCACTATTTCATACATTAGATCTTTATTGTAGTCATTCATTCATATATTCATTTTTATTATTTATTCATCCATATTTAGCGAATCAATTAAAAGACTATTAATACTACATAAAATCAGTAATCCAATAGTGGCGATCTCACTAATTATAAATATGAATTACTGTAGTATTGATGAAAGAATCAAAAATATCATTAAATGCATCGATATGTACAGTCGAATTGTTCAAAATTATGTTCAGTTAGTTACAGTACTTTGTATCAATGTATCAAAAAATCTGGAATAAAAATAATCAGTATAATATTTTCATGAATAGTTTGATTATTCATTTAACTTGGAGAATGGCGATCAGTTTTATGATGAATCGAAACGTATATGTGGTGAACCGACGAATAATCTTCATTATTTGGCTCAACAATTGTTTTCAAAGGGATTAATGGGTGGTAAAGTCTGTAACGATCTTCAGGTAAAGTAAGATATATCACTTGTCTGATGTGTGCTTTTATGATGCAAATATGCTTCAGTAAATGGCCTCTCCGAACACAATATTCCATTTTAATTTGAGTAGAAATTGGAAATGAGCATATAAATCAGAATATGAAGTAAGCTTTCAATTTTTAGGTGGAAAAAGATCTTCTGGTCCCGACTCGATTTTTTCTAAATTCTGGTGGAATTCAACGTCTAAAATAAAAGAAATCGATGCTGTCTTCAGGATATCCGAACCAGATTTAGGATATTATGCTGGTTTCGGGTTAACCATAGTGGGGAATGGTTTTAAAAAAGTGACAGAACCGCAGTAAGGTAAAGATGGAGGTTATCTTTCGTGGGCAGAAATCTAATGTTCCTCTACTCGAAAGAAAATGTATATTCCTTCAATAGAAAAACTCTTAACGAAACAAAGTGGCTTTGAGAGATATATTACAATAAAGAAAACCACTAAAAAAATATATAATGTCGTACGTGACCAGGATAGCCATTTTTAAGTAACGGAGGTGACTGTCAAAATCAAAAATCATCGAAATAAGCTGTACAAAACGTGGTTTACGCGTTTCATGTGAGAGTCCATTTCTGTAATCTAATGTTGTTCAAAACGTATGGACTAGACAACTTGACGTTCCAAAATGCTGCCGCAAGCATACAATGATATTTATGATTTTTATTTTAATTTTTTAGTCGAATTATCAAATGAATAAATCAGTCATTGACATAATATGAAGATTTGAAGTCACTCCGAAACTCATTGTATGTTGGAAAACACGATGACGATTTTTATAATTTGATGGGCATTTTACATGCCATTTGGACTTTTAATAATTACATATACCCTGTTCGTTATCTGAAGTAAAGAATGTGATGTAAAGCACACTTTCGAGAAGAAAGTACGCATTGTAGTTATATAATATGTCGAGTATCATATACCCCCAAAAAAACATTGAAAATGTAAATTTTTATGTTGAGGGTGGGGTATGAAATTGTGTAAAAATCGAAAATTGGTTTTTAAAAGCAAAAAGATCTGATATCAATAAAGTTTTACTGCGACCAGATAACTTAATCGAGGAAAATAATTTCTCGAACGAGCGTTGCAGCGATTCCGACAGAACATTGCAGGAATTTGAAGAATTTTCAGAAATAAATTTTTTAATAACCCAATTATTAATTTTATACGATTAGTATTTGTTAAAAAAAATTTTTTTTTGTCTCAAACATCTCAAAACTTTCAAAAATTTTCAAGGATGTTTCCAAGCTCTCCAGAATTATCCGGTCAACTTTAAATCATTCTAGAATCTTCTGAAACGTTCTAAAAATTTCAAAAATAAAAATTATTGAACATCTATAAACTTTACTCGACTTTCTAGAACATTTGAGAACTGAATAGAGCACTCTAAAACATTCTAAGGCATTCAAAAATATTCAAAACAATCTATAAATTTGTACATCTTACAAGAATATTTGACAAATTTCCAGAGCATTCAATGACTTAATTGAACTTTCAAAAACTTTGTAAATTTTCGAGAATATTTAAGGATTTTTCCGAACTCTTAAAAATTTTCTAAAGAACTGTAAAATATTTCATAACCTTTTGTAAATGGATTGAAAATTCTGAATATTCTAACATTTACTCAACTTTCTAAAATGTTCTAAAACACTTTAGAACACTCCAAAACATTCTAAAATGATACAAAGTATTCATCTTATTTTTAATATTCTAATTCTGTGAAGATCATTTTTCTACACATTTGATTTAATTATTAAAACGCTGCAATTAAATTCTTGAAGTTTTGAGTTTCAAATGATCAAATTAACTTTCA
>JABFQI010000111.1:0-15449 GCA_022816925.1 Trichacis sp. ZL-2020 | reverse complement strand
TAGAAATTTCTGTGAATGATAGAATTTAATTTTTCCAAAAGTAACATGAAAAATTAATATTTTTCACATAAATTAGTACAGATCAGAGTAAATATTTCATTTCTGTGGTTTCCCGGAAAAACAACTTAACTCCACTTTGACGTAAAGCTCAATATTGCAAATAAGTGTGATATGAAATGAGCCTTACGTCAAAGTGGAGGTGAGTTGTTCTTCCGGGAAACCGCAGATTTAATTTCATTATTTACATTTTTTCATGTAATATATATATTTTCGTATAGAAAAAGTGAAATTGTCATTCAAAAGTTTAGTTTCCATTCGAAAGATTTTGTTGACATGTGAGAGAGAATTTGATGCAATTTGAGAGGAAATTTTATGACATTTGAGAGGTAATTTTGTGACATTTGAGAGGCTGTGCAATTTGAGAGTGTGCAATTTGGGAGGTTCGAGTGTATACAGTTGTGACGTCATAAATATGATCGGTATATCTATATATACAAAATTTAAAACTCGCGTAACTTTGGAAATAGTTATTTTCAGGCAAAATAGAAAAATACGTATCGATTATTTTTCGTTACACTACAGTATACGATCGTGAAAACTCGATTCAATTTTTCGTGCAAAGACCCTATTGTATTATATTACACAATTTCATACATATTTCGAAAAATGTTAGAAACAACAGTTATTTCACGTGTTTTATAAAAATTCCAATTCAACGAAATATAAAAAACAAGAAAAGAATAAAATTTTAATGAAAATCAATGTTCCCATCTGAACAATTCATTATTATTACTAATGTTTATAGGAAAGAGTTATCTTCACCTCAATTAAAGATTTTTTAGTCATAAAAATCAAGAAAAATACTTATTTATTATATATAAAACGTGTCGAATCTTACAGTGTAGCCACAGGGTTTTGATTTTATCACATCGTGTCATCATGTCCGATAAAATCAAGTCGGTCAAAGAAAAATCGAATCCTCTGAAACTCAGTTCTTCCAGATCTCCCAAATTCGCGATCGTCGACAGGCTCTCCTCGCAAGTTTTCTCTCGATAATATTCATAAAAATCGTAACCTAATTCTAATTTTTTCAAATTTGTAAGGTATGTCGTTATCCATTTAACCACCCTCGAATTCACCAACTTGTACCCAATTATCGACAATTCTTCCAAGAACGATGCTCGTGCGAAAAACTACGAAAAAATCAATTGCTTAATGCATTTTCAAAACACACGTACCAAACTTAATGTTTGTAAATACCGAAGGTTATCAAATCGAAAATTGATATTTCTTCATGACTAATGTAAATAAAACTCAAATATAATTTATAATATTGTATTAAATTTGATTTTTTATGGACTGAGTAATATTAAAAAATGACGAAAAGTTTCAACAATTGGGAAGTATAAAACTGCAAAAAGTTTATAGTTAATTTGTGGAGAAATGATGAGCCATTTGATTTTTAATTTTTCGATACATATACATGCAGTTGAATAAAAAGTGAATGAAAAATGAAAGAAATTGATGGCTCAATGAAACTTTATTGGTGACCATTATTTTCTCTAGAATTTATTGAAAACCTATAGCCAAGGACATTTTTTTATAAACAGAGCAAGAATGATTATTTTACGACGTAATAATTTTTCTCCTATTTTTTCACAAGATTTTTGAATGATTCGAGTAATACATTATTGGAAGCCGAATAAAATGTTCTACTTGTGTCGTTGAAGAGAAATATGTATTAATTTTTTTTTTTTTTTTTTAAATCAATGTTTTAAGTTTAAGTGACGTGAGTCATGGAAAATTCACTTTTTCGTGGGAATTACCCCACAATATTTATATTTTTCGCGATTTTATTAATCAATCCAAAAACTCACCATTTTTAAATCATCATGATTGTCACACTTGCATCGATGCAAATTCACTCGTCGCAAAGAACTCATCAAATTCTTAGTTATGACCAATTCGCCCAATTCGAGTCGATGCTGAATACACGAATCACCCACGATAAATTCCTGTACTTTTTTCAAACTGTTGAAAATTTTGACGAACCAATTGAGCGAGATAGTATCGTCACTTGTAGAAAAGCATCGAGAAAATTGCAGTTTTTCTATATTCGGGCACGATTGCGTGAAAAGTTTCAACACTTCGTGGATCGCACATTCGGTCACTCGATATTGGTGAATCGGGAGAAATATCACGTTCACGAGGTGACAACTAACCATGGAAACACCAAGAAGTAAACTACGCACTTTGAGACCAACGATCGACAAAATTTCTTCTAGGTCCTTGATACTCATGAATTTGATATTCGGAGCATTCATATCGAACCCCACGTATTTTTGAGATTCGTTCGTTACGTGTACTTGGAAATTCGGAACTGACCAATGATTCTCGCAAAAATTTTTCCACTTCTTGCAAACTGAAAGAAATTTCCGGAATGTCATTTAATTACTTGGAAAATAAACAATAGTTTTTGTATGATAGTTTTTGTATAATAGTTTTTGAGATCGTACCTCTACTGAAATTCAGTTGGTCGTGGGGGGCCAGATACTGGAAAATCAATGTCAGGTCTGCGTCGCTTAAAAAGTCCAAAATATTCCCCCCTGAAATATCGAATTCTTGACCTTCGTTTGGATCGCTTTCGTCTTGAATGTCAGAGTCGCTTTGGATCTGGGTTTCGGTATCACTTTCGATTGGAGTTTCAGGGTCGGATTCGTTTTTATTGGGACTTTCATCCTTAGGAACTTCGATGGGACTTTTTGGACTGCTTTCGTTGGGACATTGGGATTTGTTTTCGACGGAAACTTTGTGTTTGATTTCGACTGAAACTCCGTGTCCAATTTCGACTGAAATGTCGTGTTTGATTTCGACCACCACTTTCGTGTCCTTTTGCAAATTATTTTCTTTATCCTTCGTCATTTTTGAAGAGAAAATGAGTTGATTGTACTATTTACGTGAGATTGCGAAAGACGAAAAGTTTCCGATCGTCACTGCTCGAATTTTCGAGTTTAACTCGTCAATTTATTGTGTTCATTCAAGTACATTAAAGGCCTTACTAAATTAAAAACACATTTAGGAAATATTGGTATCTGATTGGCTTTGTTTTTCGAATTTTCCAGCTTATCGTTCTTGCAGTTAACGATTAAGAGTTTTTTCGATTATCAGCGTGTTTATCAGTTTGTATGTTGTTTCTGGGACAATTGAACAGAATTGGGAAATTAATTTCAAATAATAAAAGCTGAAAAAGTTCGACAAACATAACATTGAAAGAATTTGAGAGACATGTGTCATGAATTTTTAAACTGCAACAATTTTTTTCTTAATTTGACGACAATTTTATTACAAGTTCATCATTTTTTCAATTTCTGATTTCGAAATATGATTCGGTAATTACAGCGTGAATCATGAACTTTTTCATCCATTAAGTGAACTGGTTATTGTATTTTATTTTATTTTTTTTTATGTTGTTTCTTACTTAATACGGAAATGCTATGCTTATTCATTATTTAAGTATTACTGAATAAATACTATTAATATTATTGTCAATAATATTAATATTAATAATATACACGGAAAAAACTGTTATGTCATCGTAACAATATAAGTATTGTTATTTGCGTTATGGTGATGACGACCATACACTTCGTTGCCATCGCAATACAATTTTGTTATCATGACCCAAAATTTCGTTATTATGACGTTATTACGTTATTATTACCCAAAAATTTTATGGTAGTGTTCTGTATTTAGAATGATTGTTGCTGCAACCATAGTTATGGTGGTAGTTCACAAAATTTTTTTTTCGTGTTTATAAGCGGATATAAGTGTAAATAATATATAGGTGAGTGGATATTAGTGGATTTAAGTGGCTATAAACGGATTTAAGTGAAAATAAAGTGGAGATGAGTGGATTTAAGTGGAAACAATGTGGACGTAATTGGATACAAGTGGAACTAACTGGATATTATGTGAGATCTCAAGTCCACTTATTTCCACTTAAATCCCCTCATCTTCACTTATTTTCACTTGAATCCACTTATATCCATATGTAAGTGCTTATAAGTGTAAATAATATGGAGACAAGTGAAGATAAGTGGACATGGTGGGAATAAGTGGAAATAAGTGGATATAAGTGTAAATAATATGGAGATAAGTGAAGATAAGTGGACATAGTGGAAATAAGTGGAAATAATGTGGATGTAAGTGGGTAAAAGTGGACATAAGTTCTCACATAATATCCACTTATTTCCACTCGTATCCACTTACCTCCGCACTATTCCCACTTAACTTCACTCATCTCCACTTTACTTCCATTTAAATCCACTCACAGCTACTTGAATCCACTAAGAACTTGTGATCACTTCGTGCACTTCAAATTCATGTTCATTTTACTGAAAATAATTAAAATCTACACAAAAGCAGTAACTCAGTTATTATACTAACGTTCACTAAACGCGTATTGTATTTATCACTGAATTAGTTTTCTCAGTCTACCAAAAAAGAATCGCGCATACGTAACTTTATGTTTTCAATATTAAATTTTTAATTTTTTTAGGGGGAATCGTCCCCTTGCCCCCTCTCGTTCCTACGCCTCTGGAGGGTAAAATCAAAGCGGACGCCGATGTAGCCTTGACGCGTTTAATGCACGATGCCATATTTGCCAGATGAGAGATTCGTAGCGCTCGCGTGGGATCGGTGAGCTTGCCTTTTTCCGCCCGCGTGGAAGTATACTTTTCAGATACTATTAAAGTAGCGCTGCTATTGAAAGTTTAACGTGCCGTAAGCATGTAAGCTCCTTCAGGAGCTGTATCGCGCGCATTCAGCTTTTTCCCTTGGTCTGCCTCAAGATTGCCACCGAGATATGTGCGCTGGAAAGTTCAATAAATAACCAGCCTCTCTTTCCCCGTATTCGCGTACGCACAGATACTTAGCGAGACGAGCAATAATCCTCGTCCTCGGGAATCGGATTTTATCGTATTTTATTTACAAGCGAAAAACAGGAATTAGCTGTGTTCCATAAAATATTTTTCTTTTTTTTTTTTAATTGTTTAGCTTTTTTAGAAGGTTAAGGATATTAATTAAAAAATACGAGAAATTGGAAAAATCCCACTATTTTTTATTCTTTCTTTTACAAAATGATATGCTTTTTTTCTTCTCGTCATTATACACGGAGAAAACATATCAGCGATTGTACGCGTTTCTCACGCGCACGATGCGCGTGACCGAAAATTTTTATTTTCTGATTCCATCACAAGAGCGTCGTACACGTTTTAAGGCGCACCCTGCGTGTTCTTTACGCGCACCCTGCGTGTTCTTCACGCGCACGGTGCGCGTGAAAACGTGTACGACACTCTTTTGATAAAATTGACAAATTTAGTTTTTCTGTCACGCGCATTATGTTTTCTCTGTGTAGATTCATTCTATTGAAGATAAATCTTTCGTTAAAATTAAAGATGTTACAACTTAAAAATTCTGAAAAGTTCATGAATGAAATTCAAAGCAACTAATAAAAATGTACAAAAAATGTATTTTTAAGAACTATAAAACAGCTTTGAAAAGCAGCAAGAAATATCAAATTCTTAAAATTTTTTCTACCCCATTTTCCAAAAAACAAAAAACAAAAAATATGAAGCTTTTGATAATGGGCGCCGTTTAATTATCGAGTTCAACCGTGGCAGAATTTTGATAAATACCGCCGAAGATCTGAAACATCTGCTACAGCGTACTTGATTTATGAAATATGTGCTAAAGCTTTCGTGAAATATAATTGCGCGCTTGTGACGTTCATCATTGAATACAATTGTTCATTCGAATCGTAGATTACGAGCTGGAAACAAAATTTGTCAAGGGAAATGTATCCCGGAGAAACATTTATCAGATTTCAATGACCTTAAATGATTTATTAACAGGTTTTTCGAGCGTGCATGAGCGAACTTTATACATTGAATCATCGTTCCGGGCAGGAATTAAAAATCGGTCCGACACGCGTAATGATTTACAAAATTTAACGTGCTTGCTCGCGTTCGTTATTCGTTATCAAACACAATGTTATTCAAATCCATCACTGACACATTTCATCCATACATCTCAATAAGGAACGGACGAAAATTTATATTCAACGTTAATGGATTGTTTATAAATCCATTTGCGCATTCGCGATATGAGAATCAAAGTAATTTCGAAAATCGATTGACTGATTGAAATTTATCACCTAAAGTATATAAACGATTTTATCATTCACATTCATAGTTTGCTTATGTTAGTATTTTGAGTATCTACACATACAAAATATGAAGAAATGAGAATTGTTATAAACACGTTAACAAAAATTATTTATTGATTACATTGGTACTCTGAAAATTTTTTCATTTATTGTCTAAATAGATCATGTTTTTTAAGTTTGCTGTTTTTTTAGAATTTGTGAAATCGTGAAGGCTGAAATTTCGTTGAAGAGAATTTCTCTGCAAAACTGGAAGAGAAGGATGTTCGATGTAACGTTCTGGTAGGCTTTTTTTTAACTCTAATGCTGAAAGTACACGAAAGCTAGACGACTGCTGCAGAGAAATACGGATTTGCATGCTTTCCATTGAGGATTCGAGAGTGCAAGTTACGAAAGACTACGTTAATCCACGATAGGAATAAGCTCTTTGGAACTGCCACATAATCTTATTACAAGATAAAGAGATATTTTTACGTCAATTAAATGTATATAAATACGCGAAATGCTCTATTTTTTCTGTTTCTTAAATTAGTAACGGAAAACATAGCTTTGATTGTGTGGAATGACTTTACTGAAATATATGAAGACTCGGAGTGAGTGTGAATCTTTTTTTTTAATACCTTCCAGAGTTCAAATAAAAATGTGTGGTATAATTGAGCATGAACGACAAATTTAGATTGTAATATTATGATTGACTTGTTTTGAAAGTTACTTTCATAGCAGATTTACATTATCAACAAGGTGAACACTGCAAAAAAAGGCGTTTAAGACGTGTCTTTGTATGAGACACAAAGACACGTAATAAATGTCTTCAGTTAAGAAGTGTCTTATTTTAACGTGCTTGTTTAAAGAAAGCTGAAAGTGTCTTGAAAATGGCGACCAAAAATGTATTGTGGCAAGACATCATTTTTCGCAGAGAATCTAGAGAAAATTCAAATATTTAAAAATTTTTCTGAAATTCATGTATTCATATTTCTATCCAATCCATATTACTTAAGAAATAAACAAACAAAGTTTACCAAAAAATGTCATATAAGTTTATCAAATGCTTGATGAATGTTTCAAAAAAAAATTATTATTCTGCTATATATCTTAAAATATGTGCAAAATACGATAAACAAATACGAAGAAACATCCAATTTGATTAAACTACAATCACAAAGATTCATAAAGTTATAACAGTTTTCCCGGAAAATCTCGTAATTCGTTTCCATTTTTAATTCCAAAATCCATGTTATGCAAAACTTCTCGAATTTTCCACAACAAACATTCTACAAACTTCTTTTAATAACTACACGAAAAATGATGTTAACTAATTTTAATGATGCAAGTTACTCGTGTACTTAATTCATCGCATTTCACGAGGAAACTCCAATATGAATTTCGTATGTTGAAAACTTTTTTGTAGAAAAATGTTGCACTAATTTCATTTACACGAAATTATTGAAATCGCTCATATATTCGAAAATCATCCAATCTAAAGAATAGTATTCGTAACACTGTGAAAAAAAAAAAAAAAATGGAGGACATTTTGTACTACATCTGCTCTGAGCAACATAATAACCACCCCCTTCCACTCCCTTTCAAAAAATTTATATTTTTACTTTTGAAGTTTTACATTCAGACATTTTTCAATTATGTCAATTATATATATATTCGTCAATGTAATGAACAATATTAATTTCTTTCGTATTTCCTCACAATTTATATAATCGACATGTACTAACAACTAATCTAAATTTTTCAAAAAAAAAGAAGATCGATTGTAAAAAAATCTAGTTTACACTGTTTCTTATCAAAAATCATTAAGACATCAATTTCAGGTCCGGATTGCTAGTTGGAAAAAAACATACCCTTGGATGGATGAAACTAAATTTCAATTAAGGTAATAAGTGCACTCGTCAATTCTTGCCTTTGATATTTTCATCGTTCCAAAAACATTACATACATTCTAAAAAAGTAAATTTTTTACAATAAAATGATCTATCTTTACTCTATAATAATTTTTTCTGACTCTAGCAATTTTTTAATGACTATCAAGATTTTTAGTATCTTATTTCAAGATTTTACTGTTGGAATAAAATGAAAAATAAATAATAAATAATAACAAGTGACGCAAATCGTCTAAACTTCAGAAATGCTTATTGAAGTGATAAAGAACAGCACACGCGAATTTACGGAGTTAAAGGCGAACAACACTAAATGCAGAAGCAACCTCTATATAACATTGGCATGTGTCAGACAAGGACGAAGCGAGGAAAATTTGCCGTACATATTGTAAGCTGTAGAAGCATTATATCGCGGAAATAAAAATATCGCAGTAATCTACAATTGATTATCTCGCGGATGTTGGAACAGTTTTTCTGCAAACACTAGCGATCGCTAAAAAAAAATCCGAAAATCGCGCACTCGACAATATTGACAATCGATCTCGCCTTGACTCAGGTCAGGTTAGGTAAGAGATAGATTGTCAATTGTTGAGAGCGTGAGTTTCGGATTTTTTTTAGCGATCGCGAGTGTTTGCGGGAAAACTGTCTGCGAGATAATCAATTGCATATTCCTACGATATTTTTATTTACGCGATATAATGCTTTTACAGCTCACAATATGTACGGCAACTTTTCCTCGCTTCGTCCTTGTCCGACACATGCCATTTTTATATAGCGGTTGCTTATGCATGTAGTGTTGTTCGCCCTTAACGTCATTTCGAGTAGTAGTTGAGAATATTTATGACGTACGTACAAAATGATACAGTTTTCATCTATTTGAAAATTAATGACCAATGGACGAAAGTAAGGTTAACTCTGTAAATAGCAAAATTGTTTATGTAGATAAAGAGCAATTCGATATTTCCAATGTACGGAGTTTTCCCCACGTTTGTAACTTAGTTGTGAACATTTCCAACACAATTTTTACATATGAAAGTAAGTAATATCTCCACACTGCAAAAAATCATGTCCAACCAGAAGACATTTTATGACGCCATTTTCAAGACGCTTTAAACTGTCTACAAATAAACACGCTAAAATAAGACACTTTTGAACTAGAGACATTGGTTACGTGTCTTTGTGTCTCAAACAAAGACACGTCTTGAACACTTTTTTTGCAGTACATGCAAATTTCTATCCAAAGTAATAAAATTTCTAGTATAATTTAGAAATCGGCCGAAAAAAATTGCCATTTTGATAATTTCTTTTTGATAAAATGTTTTATTAGAATGATCGAACAAAAAAGTTGTAACTCACTGAACAATTGAATGATGTCATCAAAGTCAATATGACTTGTGAATTCGATCAAAATTGATAGATTCAAGTGGAATTGATGAAGGTGAACCATGTCAATATATTATGTTCAACACTGATTCCTCATGAGTTAAAACAATTGGTGGTACAAAGAGAGAAATTCTAGGTTATAGGAACCTGATTAGTGTAGTTAAAATTGTCTTCAACTAAATGTCTCAGGTTGAGAAGAAATGTTCATTTCAAGTTGCAATCACTAAAATTTCCGGTTGCAGTAACCAGAAATCTTCGTTATAAGATTTTCTCAAGTTAGATATATAGTGGGAGTGACATGAAATTCCAAGTTTGAGCATCCTGATATTTCAGATCACAGTAACGAGATTCGACGATTGTTGACACATTTTCGAACATTTCATATTTTTAAATCGTTTGTGATATTTATTTGACAAAAAGAAATTCGAAGGTTATGTTTCATTTGACGTGATTATTTACCGATTCTCTCACTTCAAAATTTCGCGTGCATTCCTGGAAACTTGAAACAAATAATAATTGATCACGAATTATGTAGTACTTACTATTGGCGGCACGGTTAATGCCGATTACAAAATCACATGTGCTGCTTGATCACCGCGTTACAATCAATGGAACACTCAATATTCGAGCAAATTGCTGCGCTTGCGCAGCAAAATTACAACGGTGTCAACGTAGACGACACGACCAAGATTCCTGGTTACAGTAACCAGTAAATTTTTTTTAAATTTCCGCAGCAGCGAACGTATTTTTCTGGTGATTACAACCTGAATTCCCGGTCACATAAAATCTTGGATTGTAGTTACAGCACATACATTTTTTAGTTGAAGAAATTTTTAACCAGAGAATGTAGTTGTTACAACTAGGAATGCAAAGGCTCAGTTGATCAGGTTACAGTAACTATTTTTTTAAATTACTGCGACTAAATTCCCCGGTACGTTAACTGTTAGAGGTGGTTATCTCAACAACATTTCAAGCAACTACTTTTCTCCGGTTCCCTTAAGTAGGGCTTATATCTCTCTGTGTAGTCGACCGTTCTGATACAATATTGAATCAAAAAGTTTGAAAAAACGGAACGTTTAGTATGTACATAGGTATACTGTTCAGGAAATCATACGTAGGAAATTTCGACGATAAAATTAAAAAATGATATGTAATATGTTTGAACATGTACATTGTAATAAACCATAGACTACTGATCGGCATTGACGTGTAAAGAATGCGGTCCCAGATGAAACGAAAACTTTTTCAAATTGACGTGACGGATCCACCGTTATTCCTTTTCTCTCTGAGGGAATATCGGTGGAGGCAGTAGGCGAAGGGCTGTCACAGCGCGAGGTGACGCAAAAACACCATCACTTTGACCGTGTGCTGCCAAATCACACGAGTTTGAAATCGCAGTTTCGCCCCTCGGTGCGTATACTTTTTTTCGACAAAAATATGTAATTTGGCAGTTTGAGTGGACTGCAAAACATTAAGCCTCTTCACACCGGAGAGAAATAGGCCTGTGCGTAACTAAGCCCAGGCTCATTTGAGGCGCGAAATTTAAATTCGCGGTAACTTACCGCATATATTACCGATAATCTCCATTTCGCGCCTCAAATAGGCACAAAATCCAAATAGGCGTGAATAAATTGAGGCGCCAAATTCAAATAATCGGTAATTTATGCGTTAAGTTGCCACGAATTTAAATTTCGCGCCTCAAATAAGCCTGGGCTTATTTAAGACCAAGCCTATTTCTCCCCGTTGTGAAGAGGCTTATTTATGCAGCGCGGGGCAGTAATATTGGCGACTTCCAATCATAAATCGCAGAGCAGATTTTGCTCTAGTTCAAAAACTCCTTCTAATAACATTACGGACTCGGGGCTGCGAGGCACTTTTGTAATGTGTATCAGACTACGAATGTCGCCTCTTTACATTTATTATTTAGAAAAATCGAATTGTGTATCATTGAAACGAACGTTTGTGCAGTTTTTAGAGTTTGCCTTGCTTTGCTTTATGCTCCTACATTTTTTTAATGCATAAAAACTGCGGAATCGTAGTGATGAGTCCTAAACGCGTTTGTAACTAAATTTTAAAAGTGATGCGAATTCCATTAATTAACAGAATATGCTGTAAAGTGTAAAATTGGTAAGACTAATCGAATGTTTGGTGAATAGTCTACTGTCTTCAATTTAAAGTTTGTTATTCAGTATTTTGTAGATGAAACCTTTTAAGCAACAACCACTGCTCCACGCTATAATTGTCTGGCAATAGTTCGCTAGTTACAGCGTCTTATTAGAAGTGTCACACGCTGTTGCTTATCGACGAGAAATTGCAATATGTAAATGTATCTTATATCTTTTCATTTTTAAAGAATTATGTGGAAACTGTCGCAACTGCTAAGAAGGTCATCATGGATAATGTCCCGCGTGATAATGAAGCGGGTTCGGATGCGGAAAAACCAGTTTACATGGAATTTTCGACGACTCAAGATGATCCACATTTCGCTCGTCTGAACAATTTTTTGAATGAAGGGTCGTTCGATCCTTTGCAAATTCCAATTGAAGCGAGTAAAGCTGACATTCTGTGTATGGTTGTGAAGTATGCTGTAGTTCATAATCTATCCTTAACAGAGGTGACGAATTTATTCAAACTCATAAATAACATATTTAAAACGGACGTATTGCCCAACACGCGTTACATGATTGATCAAATGTTGAATAACTGGAGAGGTGTAAAATTTCATGCGACATGTTGGAAGTGTGAAGCATATGTTGGAACGTTTAAAAAAAGTGACGATCCGCTAATTTGTTCAAAGTGTTCATCTCATGTTGACGTTAATGATCCTCAATACAGAGCATTTTTCATAACTATAGATCCATCCTATAAAATTCGAAAATTACTTAAGTAGTATGAAAATTATTATTCTTTCGTCGTTAATAATCGGAGACATGAAACAGGGATATTTGATGATATTTATGATGGAAAAATGTATCGCAGATTTGTAAGTTCTATTAAAAAAGAAGGCATAGACTTTTATGTAACTTGTGTATTTAACACAGATGGAGCACCGATGTTTGAGAGTTCGACTTTTGCTATGTGGCCTATTCAGTTAGTGATAAATGAAATTCCTGCTCAATCGCGACTAGATTCTCCCATTCTCTGTGCTGTCTGGTTTGGTCATAGCAAACCAGATATGAACGTGTATTTAAAGCCATTTGTAGAAATTATGAATAAATTGTCTGACAGTGGTATTTATTGTTCGATTCAAAAAGAAACGCGTTTGGTTAAGTTGTACGCGCTTTGTTGCTGCGTTGATTCAGAGGCTAGATTTCCCATGCAAGGTTTAAAGAAACATGGAGGTTATTATTCTTGTGGCTGGTGTTTGCACCCGGGAGAGTACGTTGCATCCGCTGGTGCTGTCAAGTACACAGTTATGCCGGTTGTTGAAAAAAGAGTGATGGAGAGAGCTGTCGAAGATATGAGGGATGCAGTTTCTTCGTCTCGTCCTGTTAACGGTTTCAAAACTGCATCGCGATTAATTCTTTTGGCAAAATTTGATTTTATTGATGGATTTACTCCTGATCATCTTCATTGCGATGCACTTGGAATCGGTAAACAGTTTGCCGAATACTGGTTTGACTCATGCGGTTTTGAGTATTCTATTAAAAAGTCGCAAATGCTTCAAGTAGATAGTATACTGTGTAGTGTTCAAGCGCATATACAAGTCGGACGATTGTCTCGCCCGATGAGTAAGAGAAAATGGTGGAATGCGAAAGAATGGGAGAATTGGATACTGCATTACAATTTGCCTATTTTAATGTTACTTTTACCAGCGAAATTCGTCCGTCATTGGGCGAAGTTTGTAGAGAGTATTTACATTCTCTTACAGAGTCGTCTACATGCAGATAACATTGAACGCGCAAGTATACTGTTAGAAGAATTTGTGACAGAAACTGAAGAATTGTACGGTAAAAAAGCTATGTCATTCAATATACATCAGTTGCTGCACTTAGCAGATAGTGTTTGGAATTGGGGTCCTTTGTGGACGCATAGTTGTTTTCCATTCGAGTCTGGGAATGGGTATTTAGAAAAAAACATCCACGCTGCTAAAGGGACACATGAACAAATACTCAGATGCATAGGTTTACATCAAAGTCTTGACTACATATCTAGCCGCATTAGTGAGGTTAATCCCGAATCCGTTTCACGTCAATTCAGCGAAGAAATGAACGGGATACTAGTCAGAAAATCATTAAAGGTAAATGGCATCCGGTACTTCGGGATTCCTGCTGTAACTGACGAGGCGTGGATTCGAATGTTAGGTTTGCGAAGTGAAGATAGTAAAACGTACCTCAAAATCGTTAAAGACAGATGCCTGTATGTAACAAATCGGAAAAAAACGTACGGTCCAATAGTTCTTTTGCTATGACTAGCGAAGGCCAATATATCGAAATAGACTGCTTTATAGTAGATTCCCAAAATTCGTACGCGATTGTCAAAGAAATCAAAAGCAGAAAGTTTTTCAGTACATTGTACCCACAATTGCGGAAAATTGTAAGCGTAAGTGATAGTTTTACACCTGTAAAAGTAGAGCACATATTTAGACCTTGTATTGTAGTTGATAATGGAAGAGGATCTTACATTTCTGCGGTACCTAATTTGTATCATTATTAAACCTTTTAAACACAGTTGTTGCAGTAAATGTTGTCATTGCGTCCACACATTTAAACTATTATTGTGCATGTGTACACCTAAAAACTGTTATCTCACCTCGTAAATAAAAAACGATAGATGGAAAGAAAAAAATTTCCTTCAATAAATACTGCAACTGCTTGGAAAAATTGTGCCGAACAATGAATTACGAAAAAACATTGCTGTAAATATTGCATATGCTTTTAAATGCCCGTTATGTCATTATGAAAAACAAGGCTTTTCATCAAAAAGGCCAATTAGTATAGTAAGGATGTACACTCGTCTACACCTTGTAACCGCGATTTGTATACGAATCAGGAAAATTCTTATAAGATTTTTTATTCTTATAAGGTTGTCCTCATCAAAACGTTATAAGGATCACGATTTTTATATGGTCAACCTCATAACAAACTTGAAAGAATCTTACTCCTAATAAGGTGGCTTCATACACATTATAATAAGTGGTCATTTGTTAAAGAATACCTTATTAGAATATTTTCCTTATAAAAAATGAAAAATTTTCAAGAAGTGCGCAAAATTTTGCAATCAATTCTCGCCCAAATATTCATTAAACCGTAAGTGATGGACCATAAATTTTTTTTTATAGATGATTCTTATGAGAATTATATGAGGCGAACCTTATATAAGTTTGACGAGTTCGTATGAGAATTGTATGAGGTGCACCTCAAAAATTGTTTCTTGCAAGGATTTTATAAGGGGAGTCGTTACAAGGGACGTTATCACTTGAAAAGCAGTAATTGATATTGCATTCCATTATGTTTTCGAATTTGATGTAAACTGCGGATTAACAATTTATTCTTATAACTTAAGGTGTGACAAAAGAAATACTTGGATGTTGTAGCTTACCAGGAAAAATTTAGGGAAACATAGTATCTACTGTTTGTTTGAAAGTGGATGTTTAAATGACAATTTTTACGGATATATTGTGCATGGAGACAATTTTCGGCATACTTTAATGTACGTATAATTATATAATATTGTAGATGTTCAATCGTGAATGACATTAAATGGTAACTGCTATGCATTGTCGCAATTGATCTTGTTATTACTTTATACTAATCACCTGTACGTTTAATTTTGAGTAAATTATGATATACAAATACGACAAGAAGTGTAGAAAAAATCCGAACCTGATAAGTTGCATAATACCTGCTAAAATATGCAGTATTGAATGTATTTGCCATGTTTCAATAACAATCAAACTTTGACTAAGTTCCTATGCATGCATGTGGATAGTAAAGAAGAGGTACGTTAACGAG